>VMDO01008604.1:0-82806 GCA_007922755.1 Pedetes capensis
TTTTTTTTTTTTTTTTTTTTTTTTAGTTTTTTGAGACAGGGTATCACTAAATTATACAGACTGCCTCTGGTCTCAGACTTGAGATCCTCCTGCTTCCACCTCTCAAGCCACTGGGATTACAGCTGTGTGCCAAGGCACCCAGCTCCTAAAACAAAAATTTAAACTATTTATTTAAAAATAAACCCATTAAAGTTTAACATAGATAATATTTTATGGAAATTAACTGTATTTTCCAAAGCCAGATTAGTTAGAAGAGTGACATTACTTTATATTATTGCAAATCTCTTAACATCTGATTTAATTAAAGACCTGTCTATTCCAATATCTTCTTCTGCAAACTTCTGGATATGTTGTCTTGATTTTAGAACATAAAGGAAATTTTGCATCAGAGAGAGATATAGCTGGAAGAGGGAAGAGTATTTGAATATTTTTTTTAGATAATTGTAGCTAGTCTCATATTACAATAAAATTCAATATATGATAATTACTTAAAAGTTTTTTACAATGTAGAATATGAAGCCATATATTCAAACTTCTCATACTCTAGTAAATTAAGCTGTGTTGGTCTTATGCCTTGAAGAGATCAGTTACTCATGTGTGATTTTATAATATTATGAATTAATCATTTAGAAAATACTTCTTACTGAGTTATATAGATCTTCCAAATGTTGACACATTTCATTTTAAGGTATTTTTTAAAAATCACATTCATGAATACCACCATTGACCTAATCAGAAGTCTGTAAATTTGGGGAAAACTGATAAGCTTATGGTAGCAGATACAAATCTTCTAAAATTTTAATTGTTGCTTAGCTCCAACAATCAGAAATAAATCCTGTCAGATACTTTCCTTGATGTAACAAGCTCACTTTGTTCCCTTTTGACAAAATATAAATACCCAAGTATAATCGTAATTTTTCTCTCAGTTGTTTTTCAAGCAAGATTTTTGTTCCATTAAAAAATAGCCAATTCAGTGCGCAACTCAATCATACAAGTGCTAGTTCTTGAGCTAACCATACTTTATGATGGAACCAAGTGTGGATATTTCCCACTTAGTTACATGGAATACTTTTTAAATGTGTACTTACTCAAGGGTTTTTTGTTATTTTAACAAGGCTTATTTGCTTTTTGTCATTGTGACCAAAATACTGGCGTATACAACTTAAGAGAGGAAAGATTTATTTTGGCTCATGGATTCAGAGGGTTCAGTCCATGGTTGCTTGGTGCCACATATTGGGCAGAACATGATGGTGGTAGGAGAATGTGATAAAGGCTATTCTTCACTTCTAGGCAGACAGGAAGCAGAGACAGAGAGAGAATAGAGGAAGTGGTCAGAACAAGATTTAGCACCAAGAACAAACTCCCTGTGATCTTCTTCCAAAGATCCCTCTTCTTACTTTTCACCACCTCCCAAAAATACCATCAAGGGATTAATCCATTGACTAAGTCCAAATCTTCATGATTTAATTGTCTCTGGAATCATCTTCATAGACACACCCAAGGGTGTGCTCTGTTAATCTCCTAGGTATTTTTAATACAGTCAAGATTGTCACCCAAGTACATTCTCAAGTAAAGCTAGCATTTTTATTTTATTACAAAATGTTACAATCAGCCAAGTGTGGTAGCACATACCTGTAATCCCAGTGACTCAGGAAGCAGAAGCACGAGGATCGAAAGTTCGAGACCAGAGGCAGTCTGCATAATTTCGTGAGACCCTGTCTCAAAAAGTAAAAAAATGGGCTGATATTACAGCTCAGTAGCACGGCACTTGCAAAGTGTGCAAGCATGAGGCCCTGGATTCAAACCCCAGTACCACCAAAAAAAAAAAAAAAAAGTTACAATGACCACCAGTACAGTTTGATGCTCCTCATTTGATTTTTCTAAGATACCAGCAGTTTTACCTACTGTTACTTTAGACCATCAGCCCAAGTAACACAGTTTTTCAGATACAAACTAAGAGTGTCAAATAAATTATTGAACACTGTATGTTGTTGTTAGGTGCCAGGGAGTCTGTATCCGACTCACAGTGACCCTATGTACAATAGGCTAAACACTATTGGCTGTGTTTCTGTGCTATTTATAGGGCTTTCAATGGCGGGTTGATTTTTGGGAGTGGCTTGCCAGGTCCTTCTCCCAAGCCTACAGTATCTGGTGTTCCCAGGCAGTCTCCCATCCAAGTACTAACCAGGCCTGTCCTTGCTTAGCTTCCAAGATCTGACGGGTTCAGTCGCCATAGGGCTACAGCTGCAGACTAACACTATATATTTCATCATGAGTTGTATTTATTTTAAAACATTCACATAAAAGATCTTCATCAATGATTAGTTCTTGCTAATTGTTGTTGTTATGTGTCTTCGAGTCCGTATCTGACTCATAGCGATCATATGTACAACAGATAAAACACTATTGTCGTGCTTCTTTGCTATTCATAGGGTTTTCAAAGGCCGATTGTTTTTTGGGAGTGGATCGCTGGGTCCTTCTCCCAAGCCTACAGCCCCTGGTATTACCAGGTGGTCTCCTATCCAAGTACTAACCAGGCCCAACCCTGCTTAGCTTCAGAGATCTAACAGGATCAGACACCATAGTGGTGTGGCTGCAGACTAGTTCTTGTTAATACTGAATAGATAAAAGAAAAAAGCTGTGTCTATAGATGTATTAGGCTGGGATTTAGCTCAGTTGGTAGAGTGCTGCGCTGCAGTCTCTGAGGTCCCAAGTTCAATTCCCAGCACCACAAAAATGGGAGAAGGGCTGGACAATCCACTCCCAAGGCAATCCCGAAACAGTCAGCCATTGAAAACCCTATGAGTGTCAATATGAGTCGCATACCGACTCGATGGCACCTAACAACAACAACATAGATGTATGCATTTGTGATACAAAAGTATACTTTTACTAATGAGATATTGACTTTGTCTTCATGTTTGGACTAGTATTTAATTTAACAAGTTACTGTGTAATTGGGAAGTGGCTCTGGTATGATTTCCTTTACTGATCTTTCATCCATGGAGCACTTAGTAATTTCAACTGTAAGAGTTTCTTTTAATATTTTAACTAACATCTGTACTTTTACAGCCAATGTAGTTCAATAACGTACCTCTAAAATGTTTTTCTTACTGTTTAAATTTCAAAATAATTTTAAAATGTTATTAAAAACACAATAGTGAGATATTTTTATTTTCATGTAAGCACAAGAAAAACATTAAGATTGCAAAATAACATTTGATGATTATGAGATTACATGTTACAACAGGTATAATAAAAATAGCTTATAAAAACAGTAGAAAGCAGGGAGAAAAAATCAAGTTCATCTTTGAAAAATATATATGTGTACCCCAAAACTAAACCTTGGAAAAGTCTAGGAAGCAAGAATATATAAACATACCTTCCATTAATTGTCAGAGTAATCACATTGACACATGTCATGTAGACTGTGGAAAATGCTACTCTACACTCCAGAGATGAGAGTGAAAACTATAAATAATGTCCTAGTATTGTTATGAAAAATAGTTTTGATCTCAAAGACTGCTAAAGGGGCTTGAGAACTCCCAAGAGCCCATGGACTACACCTGGAAAACTATTGTTGTAGAGTGAGGGTGGGAATCTGAGGGTCTCATTGTTTTTGGTTCTCCTGGTTCAATCCACCTATCCCCCTATTCTCAAAGGCACCTAATATTTTCAGCTCCTGAAGACTTCCTGGGGATTCTGCAGTAAGAACCAGCATGATTTTAGGCTTCCCTCACCCAACATGTAGAATTCAGCTTTCACCAGTCAGCAAAGTCAGTTACCACTCTTCCTTCTGTTTCCTAACATCAATATTTAAATTCCTGCATTTTTTTTTCTTGCTCTATTCTCTTAGCTTATAGGTTAATGCCATTTTGTTTTTTGTTTTGGTTCTGTTTTAGTAGGATTGGGGGAGAGAGATTTAGGAAATGCCTGTATTTAAACTACTAAGTTTAACTTGAAATCCTGCTGTCTGCATTTTATCTTCTCTAGGATTACTTTTAATAGGACAAATTTAACTTGAATTTCAAAAATTAATTAATTAAAGAAATTAATTTTAATGTAAATAAAGTTATCCAAACCCAGGTGTTCCTAATGCCTAGGCTCTCCTAGAGACCAAAATGATTAAAAAAAAATAGTCTCTGGCTGTGTAGTCCAGACATCTTAAGAAGTTCATCAGAACTGGACATGGTGGTGCATCTCTGTAATCCCAGCATCATGTAAGGCAGAGGCAGGATGTATTGAGAGTTGAAGACTAGAGGCAAGAAGACTCTGACTAAAAAAAAAAAAAAAAAAAAATGGGCTGAGGGTACAGCCCAGTGGTAGAATACTTGCAAAGTATGTGTGAGGCCCTATGTTCAACCCCCAAGTACCTCAAGAGATGAAGGAGAACAGGGAGGTAGGGGAAGGGTGGGGGAGGAGAAGAGGAAGAGAAAGAAGAGGGAGGAGGAGAAAGAGAAGGAGAAGGAAGAGGGGGAAGTTGTCATCAGATGATTCTGAGGGTTAGTGAGGCTTGAGAACTGCTATTTCCTTGGAGCCTCCCAATAGAGCACAGTAACTCCTGGGTGCTAAGTCCATAGAGCTGCTCAAAGTGTGATGTGTAGACCAGCAACATCACTATCACCAGGGAATTGTTATAAATGCAGATTTTTCAGGCCCCATCCCAGACCCAGTGTATCAGACACTTGGGGAATGGGACCCAACAGTCTGTTTTAACACCCCCACACACACACCAGGTAATTCTGATGTGCTTGAAAGTTTGAGAACCACTGCCTTAGAAGATGACTGCCTGGATCTAACTTCTAAGAATACATCTATCACCTTATATTTTGGCATAAAACTTCCTTCAGTAGCTTCTTTTCTAACATGTAGATGGGAGAAAGATGGAAGAAATATTGCCCTGGGAATTTGCCTTTAGGAAATCCCTGCCCTTTGTCATCAAAATCATAGCTTCAAGTCATTTAAAACTCAGTAAGTTTTTCTCTTACATAAAAGTCAGCACTTTTCTCTCTTTGGTCATAGTCTGCACTTATATACATCATTCTTCACTTCTGCTGTTGCAGAGGAACAAAATATGGTGGGTATGCTACAGCTGGAGGTTTAAAGAGATCAATTTTAAGAGGCCAAATTTATAATTTAGATTTTAGCTACATTTAAAAGCATAAAAATGAACATTTAAAAAAGTCATTGCAAGAGCAACTATGAATTTGCCTAGAGCAAAATGACTCTGAGAATAGCATCTATTGGAAATTCATGAACATTTCCAGGGGTAATGGAACATTAGAATGACTTGTTAAGCAAAGATTCTGCATAAAAGGATAAGCTAAAGAAATCTATCACATAGATAGCCAATTTTAGAGCAAAAATGCTAACAAAATGAGAATCTTATTTAGAAAAAAGTTGGAAAAAAGATCTAATGAGGTAAGTGATTCACAAGAGTGTTCAAACTTATTTACAATACTTTTGGCAGCAAAGAACCCATAGGCCTACACATGGTTTGGTAGAAAGAATAAGAACTTTGAAGCCAAATAGGCCTGGATAAAATCCCTCTGACCCTTAAAAGATTTGAAACTTTGGGGAGAAAAGTAAATACTTCACAGCTCAATCTTCTCATCTATAAAGTGGGATCAATACCTGCCTCACAAAACTACTATGAATATTAAATGAAGGGATATATTTTTAGTTTTTTGAGGTACCTCCATATATGAAAAGCACCTGGTCTAATATATCATATTGACTCCTCGCAAAATATGAGTTTCTGTCTTTCTATGATTCCTTACAATCTCTGTATCTGTGTTATATCTCACTATAGAAAATACAGATGTTTAGCACCTATTCTATGTCTGAGTATTTAAAAACCCTCTGCAAATCCTTCAAGATTTTTGCTGTAGAAAAAGATTTTCTTGAGTGCCTACTATGTGTAGGCACTGTGCCAGATGCTATGGACAAATAAAAGAGCAAAAAGAGAAAAGGTCTTCATGCTCCCTGGGGAGCTTAGTGAGCAAGGATTTTTATTACTCTAGCAATAACTTCTTCAAGCAGTGCTTATCCTGTCTCTTTTGGCAGAGAAAGTAGGAAGAGAGAAGTGTTACTGTTCAAGGAACTAAGGACCACAACAGAAGAAAATTTCTTCTGGGCCTCAGGGAGAGCTATGCCCAGACACATATCAGCTACAGAGGATTTAAAAAGGAAAGGATAGGGAGGAAAGGGAAGCACTAATGACATATGGAGCCAAATATAAGAAAAGGAAAGAGGAGGGAGGAGCAAGAGAGAGAGTGGGGGGGAAGAGAGAGAGCACAGACAGAGGGAAGAATGAAAAAAATGGATAAAAAATGAGCTATAGAATCAAAGAGCTCTTTGTTTTAAAAAAAGACAAGACTATACACACATATCCTTGTATGTGCAAGTATACATTTTATTTTAATTGAACATTTTAGGAGATCAAACTTTATGCTAAGTTCTTTATAGAAATGTTCCAAAGCATGGATTTTGCTGTATAACAGATTTGAGTTTAAGATCCTCAGAACCTACTGTCTATATAACCTTTGGCAAGTTGCTCAGCACTTCATTGGGCCTCCATGCCTTTGTAAATTAGATGTCATAATACCTGTGAACCAGGCAGTAGGCTCCTTACCATTGGAGCCAAAGGTGTTTGTACATTTCCTCTCAGCCTAACACTAGAAATCTGTGTAGTCACCATTGCTATTCTCTTTTCACCATAGTCACAACCAGAGAAGCTATCTTACGTATCTGCTGTTGGTATGGGTGAGGGAGAATATGTTACACCCTTCTGCCCTACAAATGCTCAGTCTGGCATTATCTCCAGGTTTTGTTGTTAGCTGCTGTCCAGTCAAGTCCGACTCATAGTGACCCTTTGTATAACAGAATAAAACACTCCCTGACACTGTGCCATGCCTGGTACTATGTCAGTGCTTCTCTGCTAAGGTTTTCAATGGCTGATTATTTAGGGATTATTTCAAGAGTGGGTTGCCAGGTCTTTCTTCTGTTTTTGTGTTGCTAGGGATGGAATCCAGGACCTCAGAGAGAGTAGAACAGCACTCTACTAACTGAGCTAAGCCCCAGTCCTCAGGTTTCCTATAGTAAAATCCAAAACCACAGTCAAGGAAAGTAAGAAATTGAGGTTTGTACCCTCTGTCCAATTCCTTTGGGCCCTAAGCTCTAGATATAAATGTAGAGAATTATGGCCCAGATTTGTAGGGGCCCATGTCATAGTGACCCCGTCAATCAGTGAGCAGAATCTTACATGAACTCTCTTTTCCACATTTCTCACAAAATATCTCAGTCCTTTTACCTCCTTTTCTCCCTCTAGCTTCTTGACCTCCAGTTCACTGCAGGTCTTGAAGCTAACCAAAGGAAAAAGATCTTACTTCCTGAGCTAATTGCTTTCTTCTGGTTCATTGAGTAGCAAAGTGGCCTTAGGAAATTGTACTTATCCTTTCAGGAGGACTTGGGGCTGCACTTCCCAAGAAATGACAGTATTTCCTGGAGATCTAGACGTTTTCCAGCAAGTATTCAAAGCCATAAGATAAATGAGATTGAGCCTTCTTGGATGTTACCTGAAGAAGAAGAGTAAGGGTGGAGGGCCATAAGACTGTATGAGTGTTTAACACTGTGAAAGAAAGTTTAAGCAAGCTCCAGTTCTGTCTAAGGTGGGTCCTCTGCTTAAGGAGAGAAAGTTTGAAAAACACTACTCCAGGGCTTTGTGCACAGCTAGTAACATCTGCCACTCACTAAATCTTCCCAAGCACATAAACCTTATAACAGGGGCATCTATTAAATGTGTGGATATTGAAATGGTTCCTTCTAGAAACCTGTTGCTGTTGCTGTTAGGTGCCATCAAGTCAGGGCCAACTCATCGTGACCCTCATAGGGTTTTCAATGGCTGATTATTACAGGATTGCTTCAGGAGTGGATTACCATGTCTTTCTCCCATTATAGAAACTTACCAGGCTTGAAATCCCCATATCATCCTTTTTGTCTTTGTGTTAGGTCCCACTTGTCTTTGTCTGAATCACTGTGGAGCCAAAGTGAGAAGTGCTGAATGGAATGGTTAAATCTGTCTGTCTTGCAACTTCATGGAAAATCAAAGGGTACCAGTTTGAACTTAGAAATTACTGATTGTTACTTTCTGTATCCCTCTATTAAACAAGTCTGGAGTCAGACTGTCTGGTTTTGAACCCTGGCTTTAACCCTTTCTTGAACAACTCATTTAACTGCACTGAACCTCAGGTTTTGCATCTATAAAATAGATACTTATCCATTCAAAGAGGGAGCACCTAAAGTGTGGTCCAGGCCAGTAGCATCAGCATCATCTGGGAGTTTTTAGAAAGAGAGATTCCTGGGCTCCACCCTACACTGTTTGAATTAGAATCTGCATTTTAATAAGATCTCCATATGTTTAATATGCACAATGAAGTCAGAGAAGTACTGCCCCAACAAAACAAATATCATTAACACTATCTTCCTCAGATGAAGTAAATAAGCTTCAGAGAGAGCACATAACTTGCCTAAGGACTCACAGTTAGGAAATGGCAACTGAGGTCTGTCTGCAGAGCAGACGCCATGTTTTTTCCACTATGCTGTTTTCCTCACTAGTTCTTTTTAATAGGCATACTTCATAACTTACTTTATAGAAAAAAAAAATAAAGGAAATTTCTCAGTTTCCACTTGAAAATGTACTTTGAAAGCATTTGCCCAGACAGACTCGCTGAGTATAAACACCTGGTTCAAAAAAGAAGGCCGGGAAGATGATAATTGAGTTTGTCTGTGGCTGTGGGTAGAGGAATCACATGCTTCCTTGCTCTTATGAAGGAACTTGCCTTTCTGTTGAAATAGGGAGCCCAAGTATAATTGTTGGCAGGATTCTCCCAAAATTCTGTTCTGATGGGCAGAAGACAAGAGCAAATGGGAAGAGCAGACTGTGGTCTCAGGAGATGAATGATCTGGCATACAAAACAGGGAATTATCTTTTTTATGAGCAAGGAGGTATTTTTATGGTTTGCCTTGAGTGAATAGCCTCTGATGTTGGGAAAACAGACTGGGAACAGCTGGGCCACACTTTGGATCAGTTGCTACAACAACTTGATACATTTGTCTCTGGTGTCATTTGATCTCTTTAAGAGCTGCATTACCTCAGTATGGATGTTTGACTTTCTGTGTATTGAGTATGTCTGTTTGATCGTATTCCTCAGATTACATGGCATGTTTATTATATTCATTTGGGAGTTTGTATTCTAGGATTACAGAATATGGCAACCTCATAGGTGACTGGAACCCAGGATCTTATGGAACCATCATTGTATTTATAACTCTCAGAACTCTGATTTTCAAAAGCAAACTATACCCGATAGCACCTGGGAAAATCATGGAGATATTCAAAGGTACTCCAAAATTTCAAATCTGATAATATATTCCTCTTTATCATCTCAGATAAACTTTGTAAATAACATTTTTCAAATTAAATATCAATACAAGTTAGTGTTAGTAGTTACATCCAACTTTTACTTGTAAATAATTAAGCACAAAGACAGAGAGAGAAAGAAAACAAAGAGAGAAAAAGAAAAGAAAGGAAAGAAAAGGAAGGAAGGAAGGAAGGAAGACGGACAGACAGACACACTATTTGGGTTTGCAAAGTAAAATTGCATGCATTGTGCAATATCAAAAGCAACTTAAATTTTTCCTTTTGAGAAGCTTAGAAATGACTGATGTCTTGATGACAAATTGAGAATGAGCCTAGCCACTGTTTTTAGAGAAAGTGCATTCTGTGAATCATTCACCCTGACAGACATCAGGGAAAAGTGGACACTTTGATGAGAAATGGTCACACACCCTTATCCCATCTCCCAAATTTATGTGGCAGCTGCATCTGGAAGTCCTGATAAACTTGCTTTACCGTGTCTTCTGCCCACAATCACCACCACCATCTTCTCTGAAACTCATACCTCCTATCTGAAAAATAACATCTGAGAGTTAAGGAAAAGAAAAAAAAAATAATGTCATTAGAAGCTATGGAGGGTGATTTTGAGCATGTGCTAAATGTAATTTCATTATTGTCTAGAGTTACATGGCTGTCTCTGGGATCAGGCAGTTTCATAAACAAAATATATTGTTGTTAGATGGCAGCATAATTGTGGTTTTTCTACTGGTATTTTGGTGTGGTGGTGGATAGCTGTTTCCTGTCATTCCCACCCCCCTTTTTTTTTCTCTGTTCCCACTTCATTTCATATAAATTAAAGGAACTAAAGTCAAGGGTAACGTAAAAGAACAAACAACAATAAACAGTTCTGTGAAAGTTCTATGCTTTCCTGCAGTAATCAAGAAATTCAATTTTTCTGTAACTTTTTAGATTGTTTTATATTGTATGTAATAAGTATAGTGTTTCCAATGTGTGTTCAACTTTCACATAAAATGCTTTAATGTGAATCACATGAAAAATGTTGCCAAGCATGAGCATTTTAACCTTTGCCTTTCTTGTTCTGTGTGGGTAATTTTGTAAGTTTAGGGTTAGCCTAATAGGCGTGGAGCGGGTCAAGGAGGGGTCAGCTGGGTTTGGAAAATGTACTTCTTTTTCAGATATTTGGCATGACCTGAATGAAGGGATAGCGATTTCCCTGTAGCGTGGAGGACATCTCATTTCATAAACAGCTGAGGTTTATTATAAGGAGGGCACAACCAGGAATATCACCATCAGCAGCAAATTTTCAATGCTTGAGGAAATCAACTGACTCAGCCTAATGAATGGGCAGGCACAAAATCCTAGGAAAGGACTCCAAACTGCAAGATATTTCCCAGATTCTAATTCATTACTGTAGAAGCCAAAATTTTACTGCCACATCTTTTTGGTTAAAACACGTCTTAAGGTAATCAATTATTTTACAGTTCTGATTAAAAATAAAAAAGTTAGGAAAAATGTGCAGAAATACACATATACATACAATTTTACATAAAATTTCATGGTTTTTATGGATTCCCTGGAGCCCATCCATGAATCTCATAAAGTAGTAGTCCCAACCTTTTTGACACTAGGGACTGGTTTCATGGAAGACAATTTTTCCTTGGACAGGAGGCAGAACTCAGGAGACAATGCAAGTGATGGAAAGCGGCTGTAAGGACAGATGAAGTTTGCTTGCTGGTCTGCTGCCCACTTCCTGCTGTGTGGCCTGGTTCCTAACATTCATGTCAATCAATGGCCTGGAGGATGGGGACCTCTGTCATAAAGAGCCCAAGAACCCAGTGTCAAGAACTACTAGGCTTGAGCGTCACTTCCTCCTGTCCTTATACCTTCATCCCAAACTACTAACTCTCAGGCCCCCTAAATCTCCTTTTAAAAAATGCCTTTGAAGACATAAAGACCCTGCAATATTAATATAAATTAATTTTCTGCTATATAACAAGAGAGAAAGAAAGGGGTTGTGGGTGCCAGGACAAAGATATTTCTTAATCCCACTCTCCATTGCTTTGGTCAATGTTATGTATATGATTAGTGCTCAAAAAAATCACTATAGAAAGAGCTGAATATGACACACCAAAAAGACCCTTATGATTGCCTGAAAACCAACTTCCCTTAGATTGTTTGTTGTTCCTGGAACTGATATTTGCCAGAGGATAGGTATGAGAAAAAAAATGTAACGAGACTTGTGTATAATACCATGATCTATGCAGTTTTTATGATTTATTCCCTCAGTTTCATGGAATATTGCTGGGTAGCATAGCCTCCTTCCCAGAACTTCTGAGAATATCTGTGGGTTAAGTATTTTTTAAACTACATTCTACTAAGAATTTTAATTAACAGAAACAAATGCACAACCTATACATCAGGCATTTAGTGGGCAGATGGCAAAAAACCACTGAATATTCTGTCACGGCATCATTTTGAGGAATCTATTTAACTGTTACTAATTGCTTTCTGATCTCTTGCTTCTGTGTTCAACTTAAGCTTTCTAAGACACTGCACTGTGTGTGTTTAGCAGATAGAAAAGGGAGGTCACATATATTAAAGGTTGAACCACATGAAATTGGCAGTGTTCAACTATTTGACTCACAAAAAAAAGGGCAATTTTGTTTGCTTCAACCTACTACCAAACACTAACTATAGTAAATATGTTGAATCTTAATCTGTATCATTGGGAGGGGGAGAAAAATAATGATAAATACAGGTAGTTGTTAAGTTTCCTGATAACACTATAAAATACATGCTTAATACCTGAAGAATGCTCTTAACTATGCTGTTGGGAGATATTTCTAGATGTATCCTATATCATAATTTATCTCTGAGCATAAGATACAAAAATGTTTCAATGTCACAGTGTTAAATACCAGGATTATTTTTCAACCTCCTATTTTAGCCTTCCTAAGAAGAATAAACTTAAATACAATACTAACTTTCCAGCAGTCTAGCCAAAGTTATGTTGTAATTTAGATAATAAGACTTCTATTACTAAGCATTTTGTTCCAGCTCACCTTGGGCAAATCTATCTCTTTAGTTGTTTCTAACCTGTAAAATTATGTGTTTGTACTGAATTGTCTTCAGGGTCCACTTTAGTTCTAGATACAGTTCTATTCCTTTTCAAAATTTTTAAAACTGACATATAATAGTTGTATATATTTATGGGATTTAGTGTGATAATTAAAAACAGGTATACAACATATAACCAAATTAGGATAATTTACATTTCTATCTCTTTAAACATTTCTCATTTCTTTCTATTGAGAAATTTCAGATTCCTCTCTTCTAGTTCTTTATGAATTTGTAATAAATTATGGTGAACTACTGTCACACTATTGTAATGTAGAACATTAGAACTTATTCCTCCTACGTAACTATATTTTGGCACCTGTTATCCAACTTCCTCTGACCCTCCCTCTATCCTTTGTAATCTCTGTTGATCACCATTCTACTTTTTAATTCTAGGAAATCAACTTTGTTACCTTTCACATATGGATGAGAACATGCAGTATTTATCTTTTTGTGCCTGCCTTATTTCATTTAAGATAATGTCATCCAATTCCATCCATTTGCTGCAAGTGACTAGATTTCATTTTCTTATACCTGAATAATATTCCATTGTGTATATATACCACATTTTCTTTATTCATCTATCAATGGGCACCTCAATTGATTTCATATCTTTGGTATGGTGGCTAGCAAACTGATTTGAATTCCTTTAGATAATACTCCCAGTAGTTGGATAGCTGGACTATATGATAATTCTATTGTTATCCTTCTGATGAATTTCTACATTGTTTTCCATAATGTCTATGCTAGTGATTTTTTTGAGCACTAATCATATACATAACATTGACCAAAGCAATGGAGAGTGGGATTAAGAAAAATCTTTGTCCTGGCACCCACAACCCCTTTCTTTTTCTCTTGTTATATAGGAGAAAATTAATTTATATTAATGTTGCAGGGTCTTTATGTCTTCAAAGGCATTTTTAAAAGGAGAATCATAACATACACATGTGAGTGCAGGTGTCCCCTGGAGATACTGATTTGAATTCCTTTAGATAATACTCCCAGTAGTTGGATAGCTGGACTATATGATAATTCTATTGTTATCTTTCTGATGAATTTCTACATTGTTTTCCATAATGTCTATGCTAATTTACATTCCCATCAACAAGGTATGAGGGCGCCTCTTTCTCCATATCCTAGCCAACATTTATTATTTTGTATCTTTTTTGTATTATAATCATTCTAACTTGGGTGAGATGACATCTCACTGTGCATTTCCTTGGTTTGTTAAAAATGTTGAGCATTTTTCATATACTTAAAGACCATTTGTATCTCTTTTCATAAATGTCTATTCAGGTCATATACTCATTTTTTTCAGTACTGAGGGGTTGAACCCAGGGCTGTACACATAAGTAGGCAAGTGCTCTACCACTAAGCTGCATCTCCAGCCCCATTTGCTCATTTTTAATCAGCATATTTGTTTGCTGTTGTTACTTTTAGTCTCTTGTATATTCTGGATATTCATCTAATAATACCTTATTAGATGAATATTCTGTAAATATTTTCTCCCATTCTGCAGGTAGTCTTGTCACTGTAATGGTTGTTTATTTTGCTATGTAGAAGCTTTTTTGATACAATGCCACTTGTCTGTTTTTGCTTTTGTTGCCTGTGCTTTGGGATCTTATTTAAAAGAAAATTACTGAAGTATTTCCCCTCTGTTTTCTTCTAATAATTTCTGGATTTACATTTAGGTCTGTAATCCATTGTGAGTTGACGTTAATATATGATGAGAGAAAGGGATCTAGTTTCATTCTTTTGAGGTTTAGTTTCCTTAGCACCATTTATCAAAGAGATTGTCTTTTCTACAATGCAAATTTTGATGCCTTTGTCAGTTGGCTATAGATGCATAGATTTATTTCTGGGTTCTCTATTCTCTTTTATTGGTCTATGTATCAATTTTTATGCCAATAGCATGTTGTTTTATTTACTATAGCTTTATATGTTTTAAGGTCAAGTATTGTGATGCTCCCAGTTTGTTCTTTTGCTCAGGATTGCTTTGGATATTCAGAGTCTTTTATGCTTCCATGTGGATTTTTTCCCCCCAGTACTAGAGGTTGAACTCATGGCCTCATGCACTTTAGTAAGTGCTCTACCACTGAGCTGAACCCCCAGCATCCCACCCTTTTATTGTTTAGTTTGACACCAGGTCTCACTAAGTTGGCAGGCTGCCTCAGGCTTTCAATTTGCAACCCTCCTATCTCAGCCTCACATGTAGCTGGGATTACAGGTGTGTACTATGGTATGGGGCTGGTTCCAAATGGATTTTAGAATTTTTTTTCTATTTTTATGAAGAATTCCATTGGTATTTATGGTGATTTCATTGGACCTGTGAATTGCTTTGGACAATATGGGCATTTTAACAATATTATTTCTTCCAATCTATGAACATAGGAGCCTGCAGGCATACCAGTGTGGTGTCCGATCCCAACAGATCTCAGAAGCTAAGCAGGGTCGGGCTCAATAAGTAATTGGATTGGAGATTACCTACAAACGCCAGGTGCTATAGGCTTAGGAGAAGGACCTGGCAACCCACTCTCCCCACCCCACAAAAAAAAAATCAGCCATTGATAACCCTATGAATAGCAGAGAAGCACAACAATAGTGTTTGGCCTGTTGTACGCAGGGTTGCTGTGAGTAGGACACCAAATTGATGGCACGTAAAAACAACATGAACATGCAATATCCATCATGTTTTTGTGTGTCTTTTTCAATTTCTTTCATCACTGTTTTGTAATTTTCATTGTAGAAGTCTTTCATTTCCTTGGTTAAATTTATTCCTGTGGTTGTTGTTTGTTTGTTTGTTCATTTGTTGTAGCTATGATGAACAGGATTGCTCTCTTGATTTCTTTCTCATAAATTGCCTTTTATGTCTTTCTCTTGCCTTATTTCTCTCATTAAGATTTCCAATACTATGTTGAATAATAGTGGTAAAAGTGGACATCTTTGTCTTGTTCCTAATCTTAAAGGAAATATTTTTAGCTTTTCTTCCATTTGATATAGGTCCTTTTAATTTTTGTGTGCTAGCATTTTGTTGAGAATATTTGTAGCCATGTTCATTAGGGATATTGGTTGGTAGTTTCATTTCCTCTTGTTCTTTTTCTCTACTTGTGGTACCAGGATAATACTGGCCTCATAAAATGAATTTGTAACAGTTTCCTGTACTTGATTTTTGGGATGGTTTAAGAAGAATTGGTGTTAATTTTTCTTTAAAAGTTTGATAGAATTCAGCTGTGATGCCATATGTGATTTTTGGTGTGAGGAGTTTTTGTTGCTATTGATTGTTTCAAGCTTATTGAATCTGTCGTTGGTCTGTTAAGCCTGTCTTCATCTCCATGGGAGCTGGGATTTAGCTCAGTTGGTAGAGCATCGCTCTGTAGTGTCTGAGGTCCCCAGTTCAATTCCCCACACCACAAAAATGGGAGAGGGATGTGGCAATCCACTCCTGAGGCAATCCCCAAACAATCAGACATTGAAAAACCTATGAGGGTTGCTATGAGTTGGACATGACTCAACCACACCTAACAACAACATCATATCTCCATGGTTAAATTTTAGTAGGTTGTATATGTCCAAAATTTTATTGATTATTTCTGGGTTCTAGAATTTGTTCATGTATAGTTGTTCAAAATAGTTCCTAATGATCCTTTGTGATTCTGCGAGATCAGTTATAATACTTACTTTTTCATTTGGATCTTTTGTCCTTTATTCTTGGTTAGCCTAGCAAAAGACATGTCAATTTTGTTGTTGTTGTTTTGTTTTTCTATTATTTATGTAGGGGCTGGGATTTAGCTCAGTGGGTAGAGCACTGCACTGCAGTCTCTGAGGTCCCGAGTTCAATTCCCAGCACCGCAAAAGTGGGAGAAGGGCCTGGCAATCCACTCCCAAGACAATCCCGAAACAGTCAGCCATTGAAAACCCCATGAGGGTCGCTGTGAGTTGGATACCAACTCGATGGCACCTAACAACAACAACATAACAACATTATTTATGTTAGTGGTACAGAGTAATAAGTCATTTGCTATGTCCACTATGCAACTATTAAATCAATTTTGTTTATACATTCATCTTCTTATATATTTTACAGAATAGTATGAGCTAAAGAAGAAAAGAAAAAAGTAGGAACATTAATTAATATGTAAGGAAAATCATGTATAATCATGGGTTATATTATCATTGATTTTTTCCTTTTCTTTTTTTCATGAATTCATATAGCTGAATCCTGTATTGTGAGTTTTTCCTCTCCCTCTTTGCCCCTCTACATTATTTTCCATCCCCTTCCTCAATCTCCAGCCCCACCCACTGATACCCTTTCCTCATCTATCTAGTCTACTTGTATTTTCCATTGTTAGATAGATATGACTGTTCGTTTTTATATATCTAAATATGTATGTATTTCCTTTAAGTTAGATTTAGCTCCAACATATGAGTGAGAACATATGGTATTTCCTTTTTTTGAGTGTGGGTTGATTCTCCAGTTCCATTCATTTTGCTGCAAATGTCATTACTTTATTCTCTTTTACTGCTGAGTAATATTCCATTGTGTATATATGACACAATTTTTCGATGCACTCCTCTCTTGATGGACATCTTGGTTGATTCCATTTCCTTGCAATTGTGAAGAATTCTGCATTAAATATGTAAGTGCAAGTGTCCCTGTGGTATGATAACTTATCCTCTTTTGGGTGTATTTCCAGGAGTAGTATAGTTGGGTCATATGGTAGTTCCATTCTTAGTTTTCTATGGTACTGCATATTGATTTCCAAAGTGGTTGAACTAGTTTACAGTCCCATGAGCAACATAAAAGGGTTCTTTTTTTCTCCACATTCTCACCAGCATTTGTTAGGGTTTTTTGTTTGTTTGCTTGCTTGCTTGCTTGCTTTTTAATCCTGGCCATTCTTCCTGGAATGAGATGGAATTTGAGGGGTTTGCATTTCCATAATTGCTGGGGATGTTGAGCATGTTTTCATCTGTTTTTTGGCCATTCGTTATTATTTCTTCTGAGAGCTGTCTGTTCAGTTCCATTGTCCAATTATTTAATGGATTATTTGTTATTTTGGTGTTTGTTTTCTTAAGTTCTCTGTATCTTCTAGAAATTAGTCCTACATGTAGGATGCAAAGATTTTCTCCCATTCTATAGGCTCTCCTTTCACTCTCTTGTTTCCTTTGCTGTACAGAAGCTTTTTAGTTCTATGTAATCCCTTTTGTCAATTCTCAGTGCAATTTCCTGAGCAATTGGAGTCTTGGTAAGGAAATACTTGTCTTTACCTATATATTGGAGTATTTTGCCTGTATTTTCTTCTAGTAGTTTTAAGGTTTTGGTTTTGTGTTGAGATCTCTGACTGACTTTGAGTTGACTCTTGTACAGATTGAGAGATATGGGTCTACTTTCATTCTTTTGCAAATAGATAGCCAACTTCCCCAGGACTATTTGTTGAAGAGGCTATTTTTCTCCAATTAATGTCCTAGCCCCTTTGTCAAAGATCAAGTAGCTGCAGTTGCAAGAGTGTATCCCTGGGTCTTCAATTCTGTTTCATTGATCTTCATGCCCATTTTTGTGCCAGTACAAACCTGGCTGTTTTTGCTGCTATGTCCCTTTAATATAGTTTGAAGTCAGATATTGTGATACCTCCTGCACTGTTTTTGCTGCTTAGAATTATTTGGGCTATATGCAATCTTTTGTGTTTCAATATAAATTTTAGGATTTTTTTTCTATTTCTACAAAGTATGTCATTGGGATTTTGATGGGGATTGCACAGAATTTGTAAATCACTTCTGGTAGTATAACCATTTTTACAATATTAATTCTTCCTATTCATGAGCAAGGGAGGCCCTTCCATTTTCTAGGATCTTCTGCTATTTATTTCTTTAATGTTTTGAAGTTTGCATTGTCTAGTTAGACTGATTCATAATTTTTTGGTGGGCTATTATGAATGAGATTTTTGCTTTGATTTATTCTGTTCCTGTTCACTATCACTGTAAAGGAGTGCTACTGATTTTTGACTGTTAATTTTATATCCTGCTACTTTTCTCGAGGAGCTAATTAGCTCTAAGAGTTTTCTAGTGAAAATTTTAGGGTCCTTTAGGTATAGGATCATGTTATTTGCAAATAAGTATAGTTTGATCTCTTCTTTCCCTATTTATATTCCTTTAATTTCTTTCTCTTGCCTGATTGCTTTGCCTTGGACTTCAATAACAGTATTGAATAAGAGAGGAGAGAGTGGACATCCTTGTCTTGTTATTTATCTGAGAGGGAATGCTTTCTACTTTTTCTACTTTAATATGATGTTGGCTGTAGGTTTGTCACAGATGGCCTTATGGTGTTGAGATAAGTTCCTTCTATACCTCATTTCTTCAGGACTTTTGTCATGAAGGGATGTTGAACTTTGGCAAAGACCTTCTCAGCATGAATTGAGATGATGATATGATTTCTTTCTGCAAGTCTCTTGATATGTTGAATTACATTAACTGATTTATTTATGTTTGAGACAGCCTTGTATCTGTGGAATGAAGCCTGACTGATCATGGTGTATGATCTTTTTTATGTGTTGCTGAATTTGGTTTGCCAGCATTTTCTGGACGATTTTTGCATACATGTTCATGAGGGAAATTGGTCTATAGTTCTCTTTCTTTGTAGAGTGCTTATCTGATTTTGGTATCAGGGTGATATTGGCTTCATAGAATGAATTTGGAAGTATACCTTCCTTTTCTATTTTATGAAATAATTTGAGGAGAATAGTTAATCCTTCTTTAAAGTTGTGATAGAATTCATCTGTGAATCTGCCAGGAACAGGGTTTTCTCTGTTGGGAGGTTTTTTATTACAGCCTCTATCTTGGTGGTTGATTCAGGTCTGTTTAATTTGCTCATGTCGTCAGGGTTTGGTTTTGGTCAGTCATATGTGTTAATGAATTTATCCATCTCTTCTGTAATTTCATTTTTTGGAGAGTATAATTTCTCAAAGTAGTCTGTGATGATCTTCTGAATTTCATTGGTGTTTATGATATCTTATTATGTCCCCCTTATCATCTCTGGTTTTTTAAATTTGGGCCTTTTTTCTCTTTCTTTTGTTGAGACTAGCTAAGAGAGCATCAATTTTGTTAATCTTTTTGAAGAACAAACTAGTGGTTTCATTGTTTGTACTATCCTTTTAGTCTCTAATTAATTTCTGACTTGATTTTAATAATTTTGTTCTGCATACTCCTTGTGTTTTGCTTGTTGTTGGCTTTCAAGTGCCTTGAAGTGTACCATGAGGTTACTTAGTTGGGCCTTCCTGAACTTACTGATAAGGGCACTCGTGGCTATGAACCTCCCTCTTAGAACTGCCTTTGTTGTATCCCATATATTTTGATAGGGTATGTTTTCATCCTCATTTGGTTGCAGAAACTTGTAAATTTCCTTTCTGATTTCTTCAGTGACCTATTGATCATTCAGAAGTGTGTTATTTAGTCTCAATGTATTTGTAACATTTCTGAAGTTTTTTTTTTGCTATTGAGTTCTAGTTTTATTACATTCTGATCTGACAAGGTACAAGGGATGATTTCAATTTTTTTATTAGTTTAGTCCATTTTATGGACTAAAATATGGTCTATTTTAGAAAAAGTTCCATGTGGTACTGAGATAATGTACAGTCCACATCTGGTGGGTGGAATATTCTGTAAATATCTGTTAACTCCAGTTGGTGTATGGTACTATTTAAGTCCATCATTTATCTGCTAATTTTTTGCCTTGATGACCTGTGTCTTGAAAAGAGGTTGGTATTGAAATCTCCCATGATTATTGTGTCTGGACCAATGTTCCTTTATCACCAATAAGGTTTGTTTGATTAAGTTAGATGCTCCCATATTTGCTGATTAAATATTAAGTAACGTTATGTCTTCCTGGTTAACTGTTCCTTTTACTAATATGTACTGACCATCTTTGTCTCTCCTGATTATTTTAGGATTGAAGTCTAAATTGTCAGAAATTTGTATAGCTACTCCTGCTTTTTTTGTTTCCTCATGCTTAGTACATTGTTTTCCAGCCTTTAATTTTCAGACTTTTATGGTTTTCGTTGATGACATGAGTCTCTTGAATCCCACATATTGAGGGTATTTGGTTTTTATTCCAGTTGGCCAGTCGTTGCCTATTGAAAGTTGAGTTAAGACCATTTGTATTTACAGTAATTATTGAGTGGAACTTAGTATTCTGCCTCATTTTTGTGTTTATTACTTTTCTTTGATTCATATTTAGCTTATTGTGTTCATAAATTCCTCTCTTGTCTTTACTTCATTTCTTTGGTCTTGCATTTGGGCTAGACTTGCTTCTTCTGTATGTGGTATTTCTCTAAGAATCTTCTGCAATGCTGCCTTCTTGATCATGAATTGTTTACACTTCTCAATACCATGGAACGTCTTAACTTCTCTGTCTATTTTAAAAGATAGCTTTGCTTGGTAAAGTAATCTTGGTTGGAAGTTATTCTTTCAGGACTTAAATAATGTCTGACCATGCTTTCCTTGCCTTTAGAGGTATTGATAAGTCAGCTGTAATTCTGATGGGCTAGCCTTTGTAAGTGAGTGGGCATTTCTCTCTTGCAGCCTTTAAGATAGCTTATTTGCTCTCTAAATTTAGCTCTCTAGATCTGTTCTGATCCACTCTATTTGGAGTTCTGGATGTTTCTGTGTTTGAGATATCTACTTTTTCCCTTAAGTTTTGGAAGTTTTCAGCTATTATTTCATTGAAAAGATTTCCTATTCCCCTTGTGTTAGTTTCAGCTCCTTTGTAAGGCCCCTATACATAGCTTTGAATCTGTTCATTTTATCAAAGACCTTTTGAAAAGTATTGAGCATAATGCCTCATCTTTCTATCTTTCTTGGCATCTGAATAGATAAGTTGTTTAACTTGTCCTTCAGTATCAGAAATCCTGTTTTCAGCCTTGTCCAATCTGGATACTGAATGTTCTACTGATATTTTAAGTTGGTTTTAATGTGCTTTGTAATTCTAGCATTTCTGTTTTTTCTTCTTCAGATCTTGATTTCTTTGCTGATTTTTTTCTTCTAAGTTATATACTTTTTTGTGCAGTTTCAATTTCTGTCATTTGTTTGGTTTGAGTGTCTTTGAGATCTTTCAATATATTTATATGCAGACTTTTGAATTATTTTTCTGATATATATAATCTTGGGTTACTTTAAAATCAACTATTAAAGGATTTTGGTCCTTCAGGGGCATCTTCTTCAGTCTGGTTATTCATGTTTTATGAGGTTTTGAGTCTTTCCCCTTGCTTGGTCTGGATATTGCTGCCCCATATGCCTGGGTTGCCCTTGGTAAAATGCCTTCTTTTAGGATCTTAGACTCTGGTTTAACTCAGAGGTTAGAAAGCTTTCTCTTGATAGAGTAATAGCTCTATCCACTTGTACCTTTATACTTTTTATTAATCTTGTTTGAGGCCTCATGTTATTTAAGGAAATACCTCTTCCTAATATATATATGCAAATGCAAGTGTGGGAATTGTCCTATTTTGGTTTTGTCAAATAAATTTAATTGACTGGAGTAACCTAAACAGACTAATGGCTGAAAATTATTTTTAGTGAGGTTGATGTATTTTGAAGTCTACAGAAGTAGAGGGAGAGATAAAGTGATGTGAGGGAAAGCTAAAAAACTAATGGAAATAACCAATTCAGCGTAGCTGTACTATAACAGGCCCAAGACCAACAGAGACTGAGATGTACAAGGAGGAGAAAAAATAGAATAAATAAAAAGAAAACAAAGTAAAATAAAAAAGAAAGAAAAGCTAGTTTGACAACTGCTCAACTCATACTGATTAATTCAGACTCTGTGACAGTCACTTAGTTCCTTTTGACTCCCACCTGCTTTCCAGTTGTTGCCAAAGAGCTGTCCTAGCCCTTGTTTCCTTCCTCTGTTGCAGCCCAATTTTCAGAAAGGGCATGTGCCCTCCAAATTCCTCTGCCTACTCATGAGGTGATCCAGTTCTGGTCCTTCTGACCCATAAACTGTCAGGATCCCCACTGGGACCCTGGATGCAGCGCCCTTAGTAGCCACTCCATCCAACATTGTGCACTGCTAAAGCTTGTACACTAGTGCTCTCTAGGGTAATTAGGTAACTGTAGCCAAAAAAGCCATGTTGTCTGCAGCGTTTGTTGTGGGCATTGTGTTTCACTACCCAGCACAGGTACAGACAGTTCCCCGGGCTCCTTCTGGCCTGCTACACAGTACCCTAACAGAAGACGAGTCTCCTGGGGATTCCACCTTATTGGGATATTCTCAATAGCCCCCAATTTCTCAGATCCACCAGCAGCTCACCTTAGATATTGTTTCTTTAAATGGGCAATGCTCCCAATCCAGAGCACTCTCTATGGCTGCCAGGAGATTTTCAGTGCAAGCAGTCTCTCAGTGTGGCCCACAGCTAGGCTCAGGGTTTGTTTAATTAAATGGGCAATGTTCCATGTACCTTATGGCTGCAGCTCCTTAATTGCCTTGGGCTGTTGGGGGGACAGAGGGAAAAAAAGATGATATCCCTTTGTCTCACTATGCCTGCTACCCAGCAGGGCTGCCCCTCCACGGGCTTTAGTTATGTATTCCCACAGCCTTGGTTCAGAGGTCAGCCTCAAATTTCCACTGGTCTGCTCTACCTTTCAGGTGGCTCCTAATTACCCGCACTAGTACCCATATTTTCTTGTTGGGGCTGACTCTGCTGCACTTTCAGTCTTGTTCCCCGAACTGCCTCTCACTGAGAGCTCAAATGGAGCTGCTGACCATCTTAGATAAAGCAGTCTGGTTCATAAAGTGGCTCCAGATCCTTATGGTGGAATTTTCATTTCATGAGTGTCAGGCTCTGTGCCCCAACTCCTCCAAGTACCCACTGGTTCCACTTCTCAGTAAATTTTCTGCTTTTAATCTGGTGTCATAGCACAGTCCATTTTCTACTGCTTAAAACTGATCTCCAGTATTTCTCCATTCTGAGTAGAGATGTTTTCAACTCAACCCTGACCCTTTTTCCTTCCTGGTCAAAGCATTGCTACTGTCAGTTTGCCATCTTAACTGGATCCCCCAATTTTGTTTATCTTTTTAAGAAAACCAACTCTTTATTTCATTGACTTTTTGTATTTTCATTATATTTTGTTTATTTTTGCTCTAATTTTACTTCTTTTGTTTTGCTAATTGTATGGGTTTGCTTTTCTAGTCCTTAAGTTCCATCATTAGGTTATGTCATTTTCTTTCTTTTTCTTTTTCAAATGTAGGCACTTAGTGCTATAAACTCCCTTCTTACTACTGCTTTGGCTTTATCCCATAGGCTTTGGTATGTTGTGTTTCCATTTTCATTTGTTTCAAGAAATCCTTTATTTTCCTTTCTGATGTCTTAATTGATGCATTGGCCATTTAAGAGCATGTTGCTTATTTTCCATATATTTTACAATATCTAAAGTTCTTGTTGATGTCTGAAAAGATACATGATATGATATTATTTACATTATTTTGTTAAGATTTGTTTTGTGGAAAATGTTCTATATGCTGGTAAGAAAAAATGTGTATTGTGCAGCTTTTGGATTAAATGGTTTGTAAATGTTTGTTAGGTTGATTTGGTCTTTAGTATAGTTTTATTCCTATGTTTCTTTGTTGATTTTTGTCTCAATGGTCTGTCCGTTAATGAAAGTGGAGTTTTGAAGTCCCTAGTCATTCTTGTTTTGGAATCTCTCTCTTCCTTTGTACCTAATAATATTTTCTTTGTATAATTGGGTGCTCCAGTGGTGAGTGCATATATATTTACAATTGTTATTTCCTCTTGTTGAATCAGTCTCTTTTTCATGATATTGTTAATTTCTATGCCTCTTTCCACTTTCAACTTAAAGTTTATGTGGTAAAACTATAGCTGCTTCTGCTAACTTCAGGTTTCAATTTGTATAACATATCTTTTTCCATTCATTCTATTTAGTGTGTGTGTGTCATTATCAGTGGAGGGTCTTTTGTTTTTTATCCATCCAAAGATTTTAATTGGTAATTTAATTCATTTATATTCATTGTTATTGATAAGTAAAGACACACTCCTGTCATTCTTTTAATTTTTTCTGCTTGTTTTATGTGTACTTTATTTCTTTCTTCCACCTTTGCTGTTCATCTTTTTCTTTAGTGGCTTTCTGTATTGATAAGAGTTCTTTTCTCTTTCCCTTTTGTGTATCTGCTCTGTATTTGTACTTTCATGTGTTTTCACAATGGTAGTTATTATCCTTTTGCTTCTAGTTTAGGACTCCCTTAAGCATTTCTTATAGGGCCAGTCTGGTAGTGGTGAATTTCTCCTTCATTTCTGAAGGATAAGTTTGCTGGGTATAATTTGGTTTTGGTGGGAGTTTTTTGTTTGTCATTTTTTAAAAATCTTTCGTCTTTTAGGACTTTCAATATATCATCCTGTTCTTTTATTGCAAGTAAAGTTTCCACTGAGAAGTCTGCTGTATAGGCTAATGAGGAACCCCATGTATGTGACATGATGTTTTCTCTTGCTGTTCTTAGAATACTCTCATTGTTTTACACTTTTAACAGTTTGGCTACAATATGTCTCAGAGAAAACTTTTTTAGTTGAATTTATTAGGACCCCTTTGAGCTTCCTGGACCTGGATATCTGTGTCTTTTCCAAGATTTGGAAAGTGTTCAGCCATTAGTGTTTTAAATAGATTTTCTATGTCTTTCCCCTTCTTTTTTTCTTCTGGAATACCCATAATTTGAACACTTGTTTACTTAAAGATATTCCATAAGTTTTGTAAGCTTTCCTTATTTTTTTATTTTTTAACTTTATTATTATTATTATTATTATTATTATTATTATTATTATTATTTGACCAATTTAATTCAATACCTGCCTTCAAGCTAAGAAATTCTTTTATCTGTTTCATCAAGTCTGATGCTAAGGCTCTCAACCATATTTTTATTTCATTTATGGAGTTCTTTAGTGCTAGGATTTCTGTTTGGTTCCTTTTTTCTAGTATCGAATTCATTGCTTACCTTTTAATTCAGATCATGGATTGTTTTCCTAATTTCATTAAATTTTCTGTCTATATTCTCTTGTATCTCATTGAGTTTCCTTTAAAATCATTGTTTTGAATTCTTTTTGAGGTAATTCATCAATTTGCTTTTCTTTGGAGTCCATTGACCAAGAGCTATTGCATTCCTTTTGAAGTGTCATGTTACCTTGCTTCTTTATATGTCTTATATCCCTATACTTATCTGGTACCTCAGTTGCCTCTACTAAATTTATAAGGTTGCTTTTAAACTAAAAGACTTTCTCTTGAAGATGTGTCCTAGGGTGTTGTCTGGGTAGGCTATGTTGGCTTTAGTCCCAGGTGAGCACAGTAGTGTAATGTCTATGTAGCTCTTTTAGCTATAATTAACACAATTCCTCAGCTCAAAATCATTTCTTTTCCCTTCATTTGGTTTAGAATAAAAACTAAAACCCTTAAGATGGCCTATAAAGCCCTAGATTAACTGGTTCCCTAAACTTTTCTGCTACCATCCTCCTAACCTGTACTCAGTTCTACTTTAGCCTGTTTTATGTTCCTTGAAACATGAATCATTCATGCTCCCACCTTAGACCTTCGAATTTGCTTCTTTCCTTGCTTAGAATACTTTCTTCCAGAAATCTGCATGATGCCCCCACTTCCTTCAGGATTGAGCTCCAGTGTCACCTCATCAGAGTAGCCTTCCTTGGTCACTTTTTTAAAAAAGATCTACCTTTTCCTCCAAGTTTAACACACTTTGTAACCCCTTTATCCTCCTTTTTTCCTTCATTATGCATATCCCTAATATGAGACATTTTGTTTATTTTTTCACCCACCTCAGATGTAAGTTTTATGAGGGTAGAGAAACTGTTTTATTCACTGCTTTAATCTCCAGAGCCTAGAATATTTCCTGGTATGCATAAGATGCTTATTATTGAATGAAGAAATTAAAGGAAGATTGGTGAAAACTAGTGACCTAGTCATAACTCATTTCCAGTAAGCCTAGAATACAGTTTATGTTTTCTTGGAATGTCTAACCCTCCCAACTCCATCCTTGAGTCTGTTCATCTTTTATGACCCATATTCAGTCTCACTTCCTCTATAAATGTTACATGACCTTTACGTCTACCTTTGAACTCCAGAGGTCTTATGATGTACTATCTCAGTCTCATCATTTTTTTCTTTATTGTTCTTTAAATATTTCTAAGTTTATTTTCAGATTTCTTTTAACTCCCTAGACAGATCTCTGGCTGATTAAACAAAGCTTAACAGTATTTATTGAGCTACACTGTTCAAGTATGTGTTAAATGCCAAACATCCACTCTGGGTTCATAGCTGTAAGATAAGAGGATGTTAGAAGTAGAGTAGACTTTCTTTTCTCAAAGTATATCCTAAAAAACATTAATTCCACAGCATATTAAATAGCTGGAGCCAGAAACAAAATGAACTCATCATTAAATTTATGAAACTCTGAAATAATTCATATTTGTTCACTGTGGTCTTCTCAATCTAATGTGTACTGTTAATTTCCATGGAGCACCCTTTGAGAAGAGTGTTTCATGCACGTGCTTTGGAAAAATGCTACACTGGATGGTCACTAAAATTCCTTCCATTACTAAAAGGTCAAAATACTGCCTTTCCCAAGGCCACATGGCTGCATAGTGTGAGAGTTTATACTGAAATTTAGTTCTTTTCTACATCTACTACACAAGGTTATTTATTTCAGTTTTGTTTATACTAGCAAAAGATTAAAAGCAACTTAATTGTTCTGTAATAAGAACTGGCTAGATAAAAATCATAGTATATACATGTAATAGAACACTAATGAAGATTTTTAAAAATCAGAAGCTCTTTGTATACTAATTTGAACTCATCTCCAAGATACAGTATTTAGGGGGGAGAAAGGAAAGCCAAAAGTCAGTATGTATAAAATGTTTCCTTTTGTATAAAAATAATGTGAAGAAAATATGTTCTGTATATATGTGCTTAGAATTGCTTACAAATAAGAAACTGATAATGTTTATTGCACCTAAGAAGGGAAATGAGGTCATCAAGATACAGAAATGAGAGGGAGACTTCTCACCTTGTGCCTTTCTTCCTTTTGATTTCAAAGCCTTGTGGATCTATTAGCTACTCAAGAACTAAAAATAAATAAATGAAAAGCAGTCCTAGGGGATTCTGATGTAACAGGGATTTGGAAACCCTTGGACTATATTTTTCTAGTCAGAAAACTTGGGACTTCATTTGTCCAAGTTTTATCATGTTACCTCCATTTACTTTCCTCCTTCATTCTTTAAAGAAAAGAATCACTTCCCACTCCCTTTACTACTTCCCCTACTTCTCAGTGTGCATAAAGGCTTATGATCCCTAGGCTACTAATTCTATCACAAATATAGGTTATCTGTGTCATACAGGAGAATACAACCTGGCACGATAGCTGCATCAGGGCAAGGAGGGACTAGGGAATGGCTATCACCCCAGATTCAAGGCGGGCATCCTACCATGAGTCCTGGCCCAGTAGCAATTCAGCCTACATTTCAACTTCATACTCTGGAAAACTGAGGTAACAGAGCCTGATTCAGGGAAGTTCAAAGGAGCCAGGAACTATGGATGAAAATGTGCTTGTTAAAGACTATAGGTTCCATATAGATGGGAGAGGATTCATTTTGGAGAGAAAATTGCTGGAGGCATCCAGTGATATGACCATATAGTACCATTGTTGCAAGGTCTCTGGTTTTACCACCTTTTGTCGTAAATAAAGCAGAAGGTGCCTAGATCTTCTTTTTTAAATAGTTTTTTATTAGTAATTTTTAATGTACAACTTGATGGGTCTGCATATGACATTTCCATACATGCATTTCATTGTACATTGCTCACACTAACTTCCATCTTCTTCAAGCTCTAAGGACGTAGAAGTTCAGGAACACAGATGATACCAAGAATTACCTCCCTGGTTCAAATGGGCTCTCTTTGCCCAGGGCTTTCCTGTGAGAGAGGTGATATTGTGCTATAAGAACCTTTTAAAATCTTCCTTTTTAATGGTGATGGGGTAATTTTAGAAGTAGAGCTTGTAATTATTTTCAGAGGCACTGGAAGCTCTCCCATAATGAGTTTTATAACCTTGAACCAACAGTTTTACCTCTCTGAGTCTTAGCTCTATGTCTGTAAATGAGAAGGTGCTCAGGGTCAGGTAGTCCCTTCCAGTTCTAAAGTAGGAAAACTGCCCAATAAAACTAGAAAAAGAAAAAAGAAATCAAAGGCATTTTTGCAACTCTGCACCCATACTGTCATCAAATTTAGAAAATAAATTTGCAGTGAGAAGATTAGCTCCCTCCTACTCATTAACACATGACAATTTTTTCTCCCTCTTGTGTGTTTCAGTTTGATCTTCACCACCAACAGCATTTCCTGTCTTCATTTAGACAAACTGACAAATAACTACCCTGTAGTCACGAATTAAATCAGGCATAGCAATTTAGTTTCAATGGTGATGCAACCAAACTTTAATTGAACAAAGACTCTACTTTTCCTCCATTCTTAGCCAATTAATTTCTCGCAAGTACTCAGTGAAGTTTAGCCACACTTAGTCTCCCAAGAAGAAAAGGCACTCTTTGGATATATATTGTCAGCTTTCTTTTCTACTCTGTAAATGGACCCATGTCCTATATAATTTCAATTCATTTTGGCCAGTACTGTTTTTTTAACTTCTTTACTTCTTAATTTTTTGTATGAAAAAATTTTCAAAGAGGCCTCTTTATTCACTCTTCTGCTAAGGTGAAAGTATGATTTCTATCTATAAGACAACCCTACTGTTTTAATCATGTAAGTCAGAAATGGAAATAAAAGAATTATATTTTTAAACACCCATGTTTATTTCAGTTTTTGTTTATGATATTCTCATATAAAACAAAACATCTTAAATTTAAGTTAAAGTCCCCTGGTTTACCTGCCTAGTCCCACTACTTTGCCAGAAGTAACTATTTATATAACCTTAGATCACATATTTCCAGCCCACATTTTTACATATTTGCTACATATGAGACTCCATAAACCATAAACAACATTGCCTTGATGCTTGAAAAATTACATGAATTACATAGTTATAAATTATATAAAGCTTCATGAATATGCAGTGATAATGAATATGCACTTAACATATTCCACACACTGCTTTTTCACTCCACGTGTTTTTAAGAGCCAGTCATGTTGTTAAATATAATTATATCTTATTCTCTGTCCTATGTAATATAAATTTCTCTATTATTAATTCATAGTCTCCACTCAGATATTTCTTATTTCTTTTGATCTGGTTTTGGGTTTAGCTTATCCTTGCTTTTCTTTTTTTCTTTTTTTACTGGAAAATTTTAATGTACAACTTAATGTGTTTCATTCTGACATGCATTTCATTGTGACATTTCCATATATGTGTTTCATCTGTACATTGCACAGATAACTTCCCCATTACCCTCTTGTGCACCTCCTGCTGCCTCTCTTACCCTCTCACCAAAGGCCTCTCTCCTACTTGCATGTCTTTTTGTGGGATTATTTTTCTATATACCCTTGTACCCCAATTATAATTTAAGTCCAAACTTTTTTATGTAACGATCTATCTTTTTACATTGTCAGCAGTATTACATGAATAATCTAGCCCATTTGTATTATTACCATCTTTGGTATTGTTGGTATTATTATAATTATTTTCCAAACTATTAAAGTTGTGCTGTTTACTTTGAGGTTGCCCTCTCATTCCTTACTCCTCCTTGTCCCTCCCTCTCTCCTGTCTTCTCCCATCATCTCTTCCTTTTGCTAGCTCCCTCCCTCCTTTTTTCCAATCCCTAAATTTTCCCTTCTCTGCTAAGTTGACTTTACCTTTTTATTATGTTCTAATTTCTGTATAGGATTTTTTCCTTCTTGTAAATTTGATTCAGCTCCCACATATGAGTAAGAACATGTGGTATTTCTCTTTTTGGGCTTGTGTTCATTCACTTAGGATAGTTTTCTCCAATTCCATCTATTTTGCTGCAAATGACATTATTGCTCTTTTTTAAATTGCTGAGTAGTATTCCATTGTGTATAATTACCACAATTTTTAATCCATTCTGCTAATGGGCACTTTGGTTGATTTCATATCCTTGCTATTGTGAAAAGTGCTGCATTGAACATGGAGATACAGGTGTCTCTGTGGTATGATGACTCATCTCCTTTGGATATATTCCCAATAGTGTTATAGCTGGGTCATATGGTAGTCTATTTTTAGTTTTCTAAGGTACCTCCATATTTATTTCCAAAGTGGTTGGATCAATCACAGCTCCACCAGCAGTGCAAGAGGGTTCCCTTCTCTCCACAACCTCCCCAGCATTTGTTGTTATTTGTTTTATAGATCTTGAGCATTCTTACTGAAGTAAGGTGGAATCTCAGCGTTGTTTTGATTTGCATTTCCCTAATGGCTAGGGATATTGAGCATTTTTTCATGTGTTTCATGGCTTTATGAGTCTCTTCATTTGAGAACTGTCTGTTCAGTTCCTTTGCCCATTTATGTATTGGGTTATTTATTTTCTTTGGTATCATTTTCTTGAGTTCTTTATAAATTCTAGAAATTAGTCCTCTGTCTGATGTAAAGGATATGAAGATTTTTTCCCATTCAGTGGGGATTTCCTTGATTCTGTTGATTGTTTCCTTTGCTGTACAGAAGCTTTTTAATTTCATTAATCCCATTGATCTATCCTTGTTGCAGTTTCTTGAGCAATTGGAGTCCTATTAAGGAAATGTTTTCCTATGCCTATATGTTGGAGCATATTGCCTATCCTATCTTCTATTAATTTTAAAGTTTCTGGTTTTATGTTGAGGTCCTTTATCCATTTTGAGTTAACTCTCATGCATATTTTCAAAGTGTTATCCATAATTTATTATGATCAACACAGTCAAATGCCTTTGCATAGTCAATAAAACATAGATGACATCTTTCTGATATTCTCAACTTTTGGCTAATATCCACCTAACATTAGCAGTTATGTCCCTGGTTCCCCAATCTCTTCTGAATCCCGCTTGATTTTCCAGTAATTCCCTGTCTATATACTGCTGCAGTCACTTTTGGATGATCTTAAGTAAAATTTTGCTTGTGTGGGATATTAATGATATTGTCCAATAGTTTGCACATTCAATTGGATCCCCTTTTTTGGGAATAGGCACAAATATGGATCTCTTTCAGTCAGTTGGCCAAGTAGCTGTTTTCCAAATCTGTTGGAAATAAACATGTTAACATCTTCAGTGCTGCATCTGTTTGTTGAAACATCTCTATTGGTATCCCATCAATTCCTGGAGGCTTGTGTTTCACCAGTTCTTTTAAGGCAGTTTCCACTTCATCCTTCAATACCATTGGTTCCTCTTCATATGCAGCCTCTTGGAATGGTTGGTCATCTACCAATTCTTTCTTGTATAATGACTCCGTGTATTCTTCCCATCTTCTTTTGATGTTTCCTGCATCATTTAATATTTTCCTTGTAGAATCTTTCACTACTGCCATTCAAGGCTTGAATTTTTTCTTCACTTCCTTAAGTTTAAGAAACACAGAGCATGTTCTTCTCTTTTGGTTTTCTGCCTCCAGCTCCTTGCACATGTCATTATAATATTTGTTTTTGTCTTCTCCAGCTGCCTTCTGAAATCTTCTGTTTAGTTCCTTAACTTCATCATGTCTTCCTTTTACTTTAGCTGCTCCATGTTCAAGGGCAAGTTCTAGTGTCTCTTTTGTCACGTAATTTGGTCTTATCTTTTTTTCTTGTCTTTTAAATAACTTTTTGCTTCCTTCTTGAATGATATATTTTATGTCATGCCACAAATCCTCTGGTCTCCTATCATTTGTGTCTAATGAATTAAACCTATTCTTGAGGTGGTCTCTGAACTCAGGTGGGATATACTCAAGGTCATACCGTGGCTCTTATATACTTGTTCTAATTTTCTTCAGCTTATGGATAACACTTCGGAAAATGGGAATGCCAGAGCACCTAATTGTACTCATGAGAAATTTGTACATGAACCAGGAGGCAGTTGTTCAAATAGAATAAGGAAACACTGCCTGGTTTAAAGTTGAGAAAGGTGTGTGTCAGGGCTGTATACTTTCACCCTATCTCTTCAATTTATATGCTGAGCAAATAATCCAAGAAGCTGGACTTTATGAGGAAGAACGTGGCATCAAGATTGGAGGAAGATGCATTAACAACCTGCGTTATGCAGATGACACCACTTTGCTTGCTGAAAATGAAGAGGATTTAAAACATTTACTGATGAAGATCAAAGATCATAGCCTTCAATATGGGTTACGACTAAACATCAACAAAATAAATATCCTTACGACTGGGTCAGCACGCAACTTCACAATAAATGGAGAAAAGATTGAGGTTGTCCAAGATTTTGCTTTGCTTGGCTCTATAATCAACACTGGTGGAAGCAGCAGTCAAGAAATCAAAAGACGCATTGCTCTAGGAAAAGCTGTGGCAAAAGATCTCTTTAGAGTATTGAAAAGCAAAGATGTCACATTGAAGATGAAGGTGTGTCTGATTCATGCCATGGTATTTTCAGTCGCATCATATGGTTGTGAAAGCTGGACATTGAACAAGGGAGGCAGGAGAAAAATTGATGCTTTTGAATTGTGGTGCTGGAGATGTCTATTGAATATACCATTCACTGCCAAAAGAGACAACAAATCTGTCCTAGAAGTGCAACCAGAGTGCTCCTTGGAAGCAAGAATAGCCAGACTGTGTCTTACATATTTTGGACATGTAGTCAGGAGAGATCAATCCCTAGAAAAAGACATCATGTTTGGAGAGTGGCAGGTCAACACAAAAGAGGAAAACCCTCCACCGGATGGATTGACATAGTGTCTGCAACAATGGGCTTAAACATAAATAAGATCATTTGCCTGGCACAGAATCAGCAAATGTTTCGACCTGCTGCTTTATGTAGGGTTGCTTACTTGGACTCGCCTCAATGGCACCTAACAACAACAACAACTCGTGCTTATTGAGACATGAAGATCGGATTTCATTTTCTGCAAGTGGATATCCATGTTTCCCATCACCATTTATTGAAAAAGCTATCCTTTTTCCAGTTTACTTGCTTTGCTCCTTTGTCTAAAATCAGGTAGCTATACATGTGTTGAGGTATTTCTGGTTCTTCTATTCTGTTCCACTGGTCTTTAGGCCTATTTTTGTGCCAGTACCAAGCTGTTTTTTCCACCACTGCCCTGTAATATATAGATTAAAGTCAGAGATTGTGATTCCACTTGCACTAGTTTTGCAGCTTAAGAGTGTTTTGGCTATACATGGTCTTTTGTGATTCCATATGAATTTTTGGGTCATTTTTTTCTATTTCTGTACAGTCTGTCATTGGAATTTTCATGGGGATTGCATAGAATGTATAGATTGCTTTTGGTGGGACAGCCATTTGTACTATATTGATTCTCCTAATCCAGAAGCAGGGAAGGTCTCTGCTATTTCTTTCTTTCATGTTTTGAAATTTTCCTTGTAGAGGTCTGTAGGGTCTTTGGTTAGATTGATTCCAAGGTGTTTAATTTTCTGGTGGGCTATCATGAAAGGTATTGTATCTGTAATTTCCTTCTCTTCTTGCTTACAGTTGGTGTAAAGGAAAGCTATTGATTTTTGTGTTAATTTTATATCTTGCCACTTTGCTAATAGAGTTGATTAGATCCAAAAGTTTTCTGAATGAGGTTTTGGGGTTCTTTAGGTAAAATATCATGTCATCCCCAAATAAGGATACCTCTTCATTGCCAATCTGTATCCCTTTGATTTCTTTCTCTAGTCTGATTGCCCTGGGAAGGACTTCAATCAAAATATTAAATAGAATAGGAGAGAGTGGACATCCTTGTCTTGTTCCAGATCTTAGAGGAAATGGTTTCAGTTTTTCTCCACTTAATAAAAGGTTGGCTGTAGGTCTGTCATAGATGACTCTTATGATGTTAAGGTATTTGCCTGTTATGCCTATCTTATACAGGGTTTCTATCATAAAAAGGTGTTGCACTTTGTCAAAGGCGTTTTCAGCATTAATTGGGATGATCATGTGATTTTTGTTTACAAGTCTCTTGATATGTTAAATTCTGTTCATTGATTTCCATGTGTTGAGCCAGCCTTGCATCTGTGAAATAAATCCCACTTGGTCATTGTGAACAATTTTTTTTAATATATTTCTGGATTTGCTTTGCCAGGATTTTGTTAAGGATTTTTGCATCTATGTTCATAAGGGAAATGGGTCTATAATTCTCTATTTTGGATGTATCCTTTCCTGGTTTAGGTATCAGGGTGATTGTAGCTTCATAGAATGAGTTTGTGAGTGTTCTCTCTTTTTCTACTTTTTGAAATAGTTTGAGGAAAACAGGTATTATATCTTCTTTGAAAGTTTGGTAAAATTTTGTTGTAAACCCATCAGGTCCTGGGCTCTTCTTTGTTGGGGAACTTTTTATTTCCTTTTTTATTTCAGCATATGTAATGGGCTTGTTTAGATCACTTATGTCTTCTGGGATTAATTTTGGTGAATCATATATGTTAATAAATTTATCCGTTTCTTCTGTATTTTCATATTTTGGAGAATACAATCTCTCAAAGCAATCCCTCATGATTTTCTGATTTTCATTGTAGTTGGTGGTTATAGTCCCGTTTTCATTTCTAATTTTTACTATGTTGGCTTTTTCCCTTTTGATGAGATTGGCCAGAGGAGTGTCTATCTTATTAATCTTTTCAAAGAACCAGGTCTTAGTCTCATTAATTTTTAGAATTATCTTTTTAGATTCTAATTGAGATAATTCTGCCTTTATCTTGGTTATTTCTTTCTGGATTCTCCTTTTAGGATTGATTTGTTGTTGATTTTCTAGCATCTTAAGGTGTGTCATTAAGTCATTTATTTAGCTCTTATCTACCTTATTGATGAAGGCATTTAATGCTATCAACCTCCCTCTTAAAACTGCCTTTGCTGTATCCCATATGTTTTGGTAGGATGTGTTTTCATCATCATTTGACTGCAGGAATTTTTTTTTTTTTTTGTACTGGGGGTTGAACCCAGGGCCTTGTGCTTGCATGCTCTGCAAGTGCTGGACCACTGAACTGCACCCTCAGCCCATTTCTTCTACTTTTTGAGACAGGGTCTTGCTAAGTTACACAGACTGCCTCTGGTCTCAAACTTGCAATCCTCCTGCCTCTGCCTCCCAAGCCGCTGGGATTACAGGCATGTACCACTATGCCCGGCAGATTGCAGGTATTTTTTAAGTTCCTTTTTGATTTCTTCAACAACCCATTGATCACTCAGCAGTGTATTATTTAGTCTCCATGAGTTTGTAAATTTTCTGGAGTTATTCTTGCTTTTGAGTTCCAATTTTATTCTGTTGTGATCTGATCAGGAACAGGGGATAATTTCTACTTTTTTGTATTTATTGAGGGAATTCTTATGGACTAGCATATAGTCCGTATTTATCTGAGAAGAATGTGTGTTCCTCATCATATGGATGAAATATTCTGTGTGTATCTGTGAGATCCATTTGGTTAGGGTGGAGATTTGCCTCATCATTTCTCTGTTGATTTTGTGTTTTGATGACCTATCTCTTGGCAAAAGTGGGTATTGTAGTCTCCTGTAATTATTGTGTCTAATCCAGTAAAATTCTTTATGCCCCATAAAGTTTGTCTTATAAAGCTAAGTGCTCCAGTATTTGGAGCATATATATTTAGTAACATTATTGGTTCCTGGTTGATTGTTCCTTTTAGTAATATGTAGTGTCCTTCTTTATCTCTTCCAATTAGTTTTGGATTGAAAGTTAATCTATCTGATGTTAGAATTGCAACACCTGCTCTTTTTTTTTGTTTGTTTTCCCCCTGCTTGATATATTGTTTTCCACCCCTTGATTCTCAATCTCTTGCAATCTTTGTAAGTTAGATGAGCTTCTTGAATACTACATATTGAAGGTTTATGTTTTCTCATCCAATTAGCCACTCTCTGTCTCTTAATTGGTGAGTTAAGACCATTTACATTAATAGTGATTATTGAGAAGTATCTATTGGTATGCATTCAATTCTTACATGTTGCTGGTTTTTGATTCATGATTGCTTCATTACTTTCTTGGTTTCCACACATGTTAACTGTTCAATTCTTTGATCTTCTATGCAGTGTTGTCTTATCCCACTTGAATGTGGTATCTGATTCAGGATCCTCTGTAAAGCTGGATTGGTGGTTGCAAATCATTTGAATATGTCAATATCATGGAATATCTTATACTCCTCATCTATTATCAAAGATAACTTTGCTGGGTATTGTATTCTTGGTTGGAAGTTGTTCTTTTTTGGAACATGAATAATCTGTGTCCAGGCCTTTCTAGCTATCAATGTTGATGTGGAGAAGTCTGCAGTTATTTTAATGGGTTTTCCTTTTAATGTTAGTTGGGGTTTTACCCTGGCTGCTTTCAAAATTGCTTCTCTGGTGTCTATTGTAAGCATTTGTGCTAGGATATGTCATGGGGAGGATGTTTTGGTCTACTCTAGGTGGGGTCCTGAATGTGTCAGTTGTGTGTGTATCCAGATCCTGGATTATTTCTGGAAAATTTTTCCTTGAGGATGTCATAAGCTAGATTTCCTAATCCTCTGGTGGACCTTTCTTCTCCTTCAGGGACACTCTAAATTTTAAAGTTTCATTTTTTCTTTCTGTCTGAGCCTTCTTGGAAATCTTTTTAGAATTCTTTCATCATTATTTCCATTTTTGACTATATGTATTTAATTTCTTGGATTGAGTCCTCAGAGTCTGAAATTTGTGGCTCAGCCTCATCCAGTTTCAATGAAGAGGATTCTTTGCAGAGTTTAGTTAATTTAGCTTGGTTTGTATGTCCAGGATTGCCTCTTGGTTTTTCCTGATCATTTCTATCTGCAAGGAGAGTATGGACACCAGATGAGTTACATTCTTTTCAAGGATTTCAAGGGTGTTGGTGGTGTTAGTTTTGATTTCTCTTAGCATACTAATAACCAAAACTCTGAATTCTGATTCAGAGATCTCTAGAAATTGGGATTTCTTGGAGCTGTTTGTTAAGAGGCTTTGGTCTATGGAGTCTTCACATCCTGCTTGTCCTTTTGTGTTTCTTGTAGTCTTTTGGTGTTGCTTGCCCATTGCTTGGTCTGGGAATTAGGTTTCATCTCCTCCAAGTGTGAAGAACTTCTCCCTCTGGTGTTCCTTTGAGTTTGGGTGATGATGAATCTCTGGCACTTTGTTCTCACTTCCCAACCCCATATTTGCAGCTTCAGAACCCTAGACAAGGATCTGCTGCAGGCTCTGTATTCAGTACTGCCCCCTTCAGATTCCCTCTGACCCCTGAGATCCCAGTCTCTGATTGGTCTACTGCATACACCGTGAGTCCTAGGTTGTCTGGTTTGTGGGGCTCTTAGTCTTGTTCACCAGCCCTACTCGGCTCTAGATGAGCCTAGTTTTTTAATCAGTTCTCCTAGATTCAGGGACCATCAGCTTGTGACACTCTCATCTACACCCCAGACTCTCCACTCCTCAGTTTCCCACTCTCCAATTTACTATTCCAATGGGGCTGAGGGCTAGGGAGGCAGCAGACTCTGTTTCTCTACTGGGGGATGAGAAGGAAGAGGGTATAGGGAAAGAAGAGGGAAAAAGAGGAGAGAGAAAACAGAGACTAGTAGAAATTAAAATATAAATAGTAAACTAAAACAAAAACAAATACAAAGAAAAAAAGAAAAAAAAAAAACCCTGTATATCCTCACATGAGGTATCAGAACAGTAAAGTGAATAAGGCAGTAGAGTATACTAGAGAGCTCAATCTAGGCTGGTTTTCCTACTACCCACAGCAGTTATCAACCTCCTGAGAGGGCTCCACCTCACTTCCTTCATTGAGTATTTTTTCATGTGTTTCATGCTTTTACAAGCCTCTTCATTTGAGAACTGTTCAGTTCCTTTGCCCATTTGTGTATTGGGTTATTTGTTTTCTTGGGTATTGTTGTAAATATTGACTGGAATTTTCAAGTCAAAACATGAAGATGGAGGGTCACTTGGGACAGTGACAGTACTGGAAGAGATATTTTTAGGATGACTGTGCCTCTAAAATGATTTTCATTCCTACTATCAGCATTCCAATTTGATGACATTTATGCAAAGGAAGAGGAAAAAGTGATGTATATAGAAGCAACAATCTCTGAAATTTTCCAAAAATTTATTAATAATGGTCAAACAAATTCTAGTTGTTCAGAGTTTCTGACAGTGGATGAGATGCTTTGTTCCTTTAGAGGAAGTTGTAAGTTTAAAGTTTATCTAAACCTGCTAGGTATGTCATAAAAATACTATGCTTATGTGACACCAAGACCCACTATCTTTATAATATGTTTATTTACAATGGTAAATACATTTCTGGAAGAAGTAGGAACGAACCCTCTATTCCCACCCAAACTGTTCTTCAAATAGCTGCACCAGTACTTGGAGTAAACAGGAACATCACAGGTAATATTTGGTTCTCATCAGTAGATTGGTTTATGTACTGGAAAAAAAAACTTGACATATGTAACATAGTCCAAAAAAAAACAAACATGAAATCCCTGAGTTCCAGCCTCGTATACACCAAAGAGACAGGATCATCTTTATTTGAATTTGTGACTGTTAAATTAATAAAGTAAAAAAGAAGCCAATGTCTTTTTTTTTCTTTTTTTTTTTTCTTTTTTTCTTTTAGTACTTGGGGGTTGAACCCATGGCCTTGTATATACTTTGCAAGTGCTCTGCCCCGGGGTTGCACCCCCAGCCCATTTTTAATTTTAATTTTTTATTTTGAGTCATAGCATTGCTAAGTTATTCAGGCTGCCCCTGACCTTGAGCTCACAATCCTCCTGCCTCTGTTTCCCAAGTCGCTGGGGTTACAGGCATGTACCAGCATGCCCAGCAAGGACATCACCTTCTTACATTCCAAAGAAATATCAAAATGTGTCTGTTACTTCATCAATGCATCATGATACAACCATTGATAAGATTGGTAAACCTGAAATTATCAAATTTTATAATAGTACAAAAAGAGTAGTTGCTGCATTAGGTCAGAAACATGCAAATTATTCTTTAGTTCATAGAACCACATTCTGTCCATGTGTGATATTTACACCTTAATTGAATATTTCATGAGCAAATGTATATATTTTATAGAAAGCATCAAATGTAGAAAAAAATGAAACATAAGGATTGTAGGGCCTCCACCAGAGGTCGGGTGGCCGTGAACAGCTGAAATGGGTGGGATACAGAGACACTCAAGGACACATCTCGGGGACAGCTTCAGAGAGTCAAATACATTTATTTAAGGAGAGGCTCAGCTTATATAGCAATTGCATAAAGCATAAATAAGAAGGTATTGCATCAGAATTGCACTATGTATTGAGCACCAATCAGTGTGCTTGTTAAATTAGATCACCCAATAAAGCTTGGGCATACCTCAGGCAAGTCCAGGGCATGCCCATGCCCTAGGCAAGCCCACAAAAAGAGGAAACAGGCAGGAGAGTATGTGCGGACAAACAAGGTCGGCAATGGTGACTGTCCCATCATATGGGCCTATGTGACTGGGTGTGCCTCAGGTCACAGAAAAATAAGTTTAGTGTGCTAAACCTGAGAGGCCCATACATGGGCAAGGTACACCTCAGCCCAGCCCTTGTCCTTCTCCACAAAGGATTATGTAAAAGAAATTGGGCAATAGTTGATCATAGCATATATCCAAAACAGAAAATTTGAGTATGTAAGATAGCCAATAGACCTATGAAGTAAGATAGATTAAATTTTTGTGAGATGAGGTCATATTAGATAGTGTAGGCCCCAGCAGAAATATTCCCAAAAGAAGTCATTGTCACCTGTGAGCAGCATGAGGGCAAGGGCTTAGCCAATGAGGAGGCAGATGGTGCTCAGCCTATCAGGCCTCAAGAAAGCCTGAGCTGACCAGCACCATCTTGGCTCACTCAATGGGTTGGGGGAAGAGTGAGGTACCCAGATGTGGGGGAAGGGTCAGTTGCCTTGAAGGACAGACTCCAGTCCTCCACGAGGGCTAGGCCCAGGGACCCACCATGTTTGGGTACTCTCTGTCCCCCTAGGAAATCCACAACACCTATGCTCAAAATTTATTCATAAGATTCTTTCAAGAGCAATGATTGTATGTGATAACTGTAAAGAGTAAATACTTACCCAAAGATTAAATATTATTCTTATTTTCTATAACAAGTTGATTTGGCATATGATTTCCCATATTTTGTCATTGAGCTCATGAAAATTGCTACTCATATAATTTTTAGAATGTCTACATTATAAAGTAAGCAGATAATTTTTCATTATGTTAGTTTTAGTTTGATTTTATTATAATTTTTGAAACCTAGGAAAACTGAATACAAGTTTTTTTTAATTTTCCTAACTTTGTGACAATTAAAAACAAATGACTTCAATTTAAAAAGGTTTTTTTGGAGGGTCTTGGATGACCTCCAGTAACAGATATCTATAATGAAATTTGATAATGCTGGTTAGGGGTTAATTTCCATATGTCTTCATAGCTATTAGTTTCTAAATTTATTCCATTATGATCTGATCCGATAAAAGAAATTATTTTAGGTGTTTGTTTGTTTGTATTTGTTAAGGCTTGCTTCATGGCCTAAAATGTGATCTATTTTGGAGAAAGTTCCATGGGCTGCTGAGAAGAATGTGCATTCTACAGCTATTGAATCTGATGATCCATAGATGTCTGTTAAGTCCATTTGATATAGGTGCAGTTTAGCTCTGGTTTCTTTGTTGTTGTTGTTGTTTTTGTTGTTGTTTTGTCTAGATAATCTATCTATTGATAAGAATGAGGTATTGAAGTTACCCGCTATTATTATTGGTCTTTTTATGTCCAATGGTGTATGTTTTAAAAATGAAATAGGGTGCACCAACATTTGGTGCATATATATTTATAATCATTATAATTTCTTGATAAATTGTTTTCATTATAAATGTGTTGTTGTTGTTGTTGTTAGGTGCGTCATAGCGACCCTCTGTACAACAGGGGAAACTCTATTGTCAGTGCTTCTCTGCTGTTCATAGGATTTTCAATGGCGGATTGATTTTTGGGAGGGGGTTGCCAGGTCCTTCTCCCAAGCCTACAGCTTCTGGTGTTCCCAGGTGGTCTCCCATCCAGGTACTAACCAGGCCTGACCCTGCTTAGCTTCGGAGATCTGACAGGATCGGATGCCACCGGGCTATAGCTGCAGGCCATTATAAATATATAATAACCTTTATCTCTTCTGACTAATTTGGGCTTAAAGTCTATTTTGTCAGATGTAAGCATGGCTATTCCTGTTTGTTGGTGGATTCCACTTGCTTGGTATATTGACCTCCATCTTTTCACTTTCAGTCTGTTTGTGTTTGACAGTGAGGTATGTTTTTCATAGACAAGAAATAGATGGAACTTTTTTTTAAATCCAATGAGCTAGTGTATGTGTTTTAATTGGAGAGTTAAGACCATCTATTTACATCTGAGGTTATTATTGTGAGTAATTTTGTTGGCTGTTTTCACGGTTCATTTGAATATTTTCCTTTCCTTTCTCCTCTATTCATCTTAGAGGTTTTCTGGTTTACTGAGTTGCATATTTCCAAGTACTCATTTTCATTTGTCCCTCTCATTAAATTTATTCTTTCCTGAACTCATGTATTTGTGACTCTTTATTCCTTCTCTGTGCATAAGATTCTTTTAAGTATTTTCTGCAATTCTGACTTAGTAGTCATGAATTGTTTTAACTTCTGCTTATCTTAAAATGTCTTTGTTTCCCCTTTGATTTTAAAAGGTAACTGTTAGATAAAAGGTTAATAGTTATTTACTCTCAGGGCTTCAAATATATCATTCCATGATTTCCAGGCATTTAAAATTTCTGCTGAGAAGCCTGACATTGTTCTGATGAGTTTGCCTTTGCAAGTGAGTTGGCATTTTTCCTTGAAGTTCCTTTTTTTGGTCTATCATCTTGGCATTTTAACTACAATGTGTCATGGAGAGGTTCTTTTCTGGTCATGTCTATTTGGGGTTACAAATGCCCCTGTCCCTGGATGTCCACTTCTTTCCCTAGATTTGGGAAATTTCCTGCTATTTTGTTGAATAGTTTTTCTGTGCTTTTAATTTGTATCTCAACTCCTTATTCTATCCCATGGAGTCTTAGGTTTGATCTCTTGATTACTGTTCCAGAGTTCTACAAAGTTGTGGTCATTGTTGTTTATTATTTTCCTCATTGATATCTGAATGTAGTATTTCCTTGACCTTTTCTTCAATCTGTGATAGTCTTCACTGCTTGATCTAGTCTATTCGATATGCTTTCCACCATGTTTTTTATTTGTTTTATTGAATTTTTATTTCTTTTCAAAATCATAATTTCCTTGATGAATTTCTCATCCATGTTGCTGACTTTCTTGTCCAGGTCCTGAATCGTCCACCTTACTTCACTTATCTGCTTGTTTGAATCCTTTTTGAGGTCCTTGTTTGAATCCTTTTTGAGGTCCTTGTTTATTTTTAAAACTAGATTTTTAAATTGTTTGTCCAGAATATCAGCTACCTCAGTATCTTTGGATTTAGTTATTGAGTAGTTATGATCTTTTACATGAGTAATGTTGCCTTGCTTTTCATGCTTCTTGTGTTTCTGTGTTGTGGTTTGGGCCTCCGTTGGGATGGGTCTTTTCAGTGAGTAGCTTTATCTTGAGGGCTCAATCCTCAGTACACCTCAGAGAAGAGAAAATAAACTGCCATAATAGCAACAACACCAAACCAGACCAGATATAGAAATAGAGTTAAAACTAATTATATCTAAATATTCCATCATCAAAGACCATAGAAAAGAAAATGGTCAAAATAGTGTACAACAAGCTATGAAGTTAAAATTAATTAAAGTAGAAGTAATAGTAATAAATGAATGAAATAAAGGAAGGGAAAGAGGAAAAAGAAAGAAGCAGAAATGTTGAATAAAAGAAAGGAAACAGAAGAAAAGAAAAGAATGTTAGGGAGAAGGAATACAAACAGCAAAAGAAAATCTGATTAAATAATGAAGAAAGTATGTAAATAAAATTAGATGAACATAAGAGGAATAAAAGTAAAATAAAAAAAGCTTTTTTAAATAAAGTAAAAACAACACTTGTGGATATGACTTTGGCTTCCTGTCCCTCCTATGGGGAACTAGGACTATAGCCACAATCTGTTTCCTACTTTGCTGCACAGCTTTTCCATTTTTCCATGTTTTTCACCTTTCCTATTACCTCTTTCATTATTCCTGATGTTATTTCTCTTTTTCTGTCTTTGAAATAATTCCTTTGTTACCGTGACTCTTCTTATTCAAGGAGTTACATAGAGGCAACTTCTATTCTGCCATCTCATCCTAGAAGTTCTCTATTTGCTATTATTTTAAGATTTTTGTTTTTGTAGTCATAAGATCTATGATCACTGATCTTTGATGTTAACTATTGTAATTGTTTTGGGGCACCAGAGCCACATCCATATAAGACAATAAATTTAATTGATAAATATTCCATGTGTTATGACTTTTCTAGTGATTAGCCATTTCCTGATCCTAGTCCTCTCTTTGGGCCTCCCTATTCCTTGAGATGTGACAATATTGAATTTAGGCCAACTATTATTTATCCCTACAATATCCTGTAAGTATTTAAGTAAAAAGAAGTGTCCCATATCTCACACTTCAAATCAGAAGCTATAAATGATTAAGCTCAGTGAGGAAAACCTATTGAAAACTGAAATAGACCAAAAGTTAGGACACTTATACTACCCAGGAAGGTTGTGAATGCAAAGGAAAAGGTTTTCTTAATTGGTAAGTTCTAATGTACAACTTAATGGATATCATTATGATATTTCCATACATGCATTTCACTCTACATTGCTCATGACCCCCCTCCATATCCCTTCTCTCCCTATCAATGGTTCCCCTTCTACTTGCATCTCTTTTTCTGAGTATATCTATCTGTAATGTACTTCTTGATTTTGCTGTAAAGGGAACATATGTGACATTTCCTGTCTTTTCTCCCATTTTTAATTTTTTTTATTATTTGTGTGTATGTAGTACATGGGGCTTGAACCCAGGGCCTTGTGCATGCTTTGCAAGTATTCCACCACAAGCTGCAACTCTAGCCCATTTTTTACTTTTTATTTTGAAACAGGGTCCCTCTAAGTTATGTGGGCTGCCTCTGGCCTCAAACTTGCAATCTTCCTGCCTTAGTCTCCTGAGTTACTGAGATTATAGGTATAAGTACCATGCCTGAAAAAGTTCTTCAAGGAAATTAATTAACACAAAGGATAAGGAATCAAAGTATCCTTATTGTGGATATGGAGAACGTTCCAGTGGTCTGAATAGAAGATCAAACCAACTACAACATTCCCTTAAGCCAAAGCCCAATCCAGAGCAAAGCCTTAGCTCCTTTAATTTCTGTGAATCCTGAGAGATATGAAAACGCCTAAGAAAAGTTTATGAGTTTTGTGGAAAGAATAAAAGTTCACAAGATTTAAGGAAAGAAGCCATTTCTATAAGATAAAAGTTCAAGCTGAAGTGGCAAGTGCTGCAGTAGTAGCTTTATGCAGATCTAGCTAACATAACTGGAGATAGCTACCCTAAAAAAGTAGGTTTTCAAAATAGGTGAAACAGCCTTATATTGGAAGAAGATGTTATCTAAGACTTTTGTAGCTAGAAAGGAAAAGCCAATGCCCACCTTCAAAAGACTGGCTCTCTCGTGAGTGGCTAACATAGCTGGTGACTTGAAGTTTAAACCAATGCTCATTTATCATTTTTAAAATGATTAGGCCTTAAAAACTAGATCTATCCTGCCTGGGCACCGTAAATGGAATGAATTCTACATCACATCACGTCTTTTTACAACACAGTTTACTGAATCTATTAAGATCTTATTTTAAAAATACATTTCATAGATAGTCAGTTCCATGGATAGTTATTCCACTTGTGATATAGGCAATATAAGCTAAAACCATTCCAGAAAGGATTTGCCATTCTAGGTGACATTAAGAACATTTGTCATTCATAGTTGTTGTTGTTACTTGCCATTGAGTTGGGTATGACTCATAGCAACCCTACGCACAACCAAACAAAACACTCCCCAATATTGTGCCAGGCACATGATCTTTTTTATGTTTAATCCCATTGTTTCAGACACTGTGTCAATCCATCTAGTTGAGAGCCTTTCTTTTTTCATTCACCAGTCTCCCAAACCTGATGTCCTTCTCCAGGGATTGGTCCCTCCTGACAATGTGCCCAAAATACATTAAGAAGCAGTCAAGCCATCTTTGCTTCCAAGGAGCACTGTGGTTGCACTTCTAGGATGAATCTGTAGGTTCTTTTGGCAGCCCATGGTATATTTGATATTCATCCCCAGCACCATAATCTGAAATCATGAATTTGTCTTCTGTCTCCCTTATTCAACATCCAACTTTCACAAATACACAATGTGACTGAAAATACCATGGCATGAGTCAGGTGCACGTTTATCTTCAATGTGACATCTTTATTTTTCATCACTTTAAGGAGGTTTTTTACAACAACTTTTCCCAATGCAATGCATCTTTTGATTTCTTAACTGCTGTTTCTATGGCTGTTGATTATAGAACCAAGTAAAGCAAAAGCTTCTATAACTTCAACCTTTAGTTATCATGAAGTAGCTTACTGACCCAGTTTTAAGGATTTTTGTTTTGTTGATGTTGAGGCACAATCCATACTGAATGCTGTGTTCTTTGATCTTCATCAGTAAATGTTTCAAATCCTCTTCACTTTCAACAAGTAGAATTGTGTCATCTATATAATGCAAGTTGTTAATTAGTCTTTCTCTGATTGTGATGTCATATTCTTCTTCATAAAGTCCAGCTCCTTAAATTTTATGTGCTCAGCATAGAGATTGAAGAGGTACACTAAGAGGTTATAGCCCTGACTCACACTTTTCTTGACTTTAAACCAAGCAGTGTTTTCTTGTTCCATTTGAACAACTGCCTCATGGTCCATGTACAGATTCCTCATGAGTACAATTAAGTGCTCTGGTATTCCCATGTTTCACAATGTTATCCATAACTTGTTGTGATCCACACAGACAAATGTGTTCACACAGTCAAATTGAGTAGAAGGAAGTCAAATTGTCCATATTAACAGGAGTTCAGAAGTATTGATTACAACTCTCAAAATGACTTTGAGGGGTTAAAATTTATTAGAGTAAATAACTATAGATGTGTTAGAAATAGTAAGAGAACTGGAATTAGAAGTAGAACTTGAAGATATGACTTGAATTGCTGTAATCTCATGACAAAACTTTAACCAATGAAGAGTTTCTTAAGTACGAACAAAGAAAGTAGCTTCTTAAACACAATGTAATCTTGGTGACGGTTGGGATTTAGCTCAGTTGGTAGAGCGCTATGCTGCAGTCTCTGAGGTCCTGAGTTCAATTCCCAGCACCACAAAAATGGGAGAAGGATGTGGCAATCCACTCCCAAGGCAATCCCAAAAAACAGTCAGCCATTGAAAACCCTATGAGGGTCGCTATGAGTCATATACCAACTCGACAGTACCTAACAACAACAACAACAATCTTGGTGAAGATACTGGAAACGTTGTTAAAATGACAAAGAAGATTTAGAATATTACATAAACTTTGCTGATAAAGCAGCCACAAGGCATGAGAGGATTAACTCCAATTTTGAAAGAAGTTCTACTGTGAATTAAATACTATCAAATAGCCTTTCTTTCATAAAAGCAAGGATCAGAATGCAGAAAACTTCAATGTTATCTTAATAAATTACCATAGCCACCTTAACCTTCAGCAGTCACCACCCTAATCAGTCAGCCACCATGAACATGGAGGCAAGACCCTCCACCAGCCAAAAAAATATAACTTGCTGAAGTCTCAGATTAGCACTTTTTTGCTGTAATCTATTTTCTAATTAAGGGATTCACATTGCCTTCTTAGTTGTAATGCTACTATACACTTAGCAGACTATGGTATGGTACAAACATACTTTTATATGCACTGAGAAATCAAAAATGTTTGTTTGACTCACTTTATTGTGGTAATTTGGAACTGAATCTACCATATCTCTGAGGTTTGCCTGTAAAGAGATTATTTGCCCTTTACTGTAGTTTGCTAAATCTGTTTGAGAGAGGAGCTGTTTTGGGCTGTGATAGAGTATTGACTGACCTTCCCACCAAAATAATTCTAAAAACTAGTCAAATATATAAAACAACCTTTTGAAGGCACTGGATAACAACCAACACAAACAGACTAAAGGGCTAAGATCCTTGAAAGAACACTTCCACACCCACCACACCCTACCACACCTCCTAGATTTCTCCCTTCTGATTGATAGGAAAATGAAAAAGTATATTTTCCAGATTATAGCCAATGTGGAATAAATTCTAAGCAGAAATAGCCCTATTTTTGCTCTGGGGAGACAGAGTTGGTATTTTGGACTGCCAAAAATGACTAACTATTAAAGGGGAAAATCCTAGAGAAAGGGGAAGTATAGAGAAGGAGCCCAAAAATCTGAATACAAATTATCCACAAGTTATTGGTCAACTCCTCAGCTATATATACACATGACGAGACTCTAAGAAACCAATCAGAAAATAGCAGATGGAAGACCAAAGTCCTATACAAAGATTTTAGTAGTCACATGGCAATGGAAAGATAGAAATTAAAGTTCAAGTTCTAGGAAGGTGGAGGTGCTTTAATAAAAAACCCTGGCTTTCAGATGAGATCCCAGAAGGCCTATACTTTAGAAATAATGACCATGCCCTACGAAGAATGACAGTATCTCAGGAGTAAGGGAAAATCTAAAATAGACCAAACCTACCAAAGCTTAAAACTTTGTTCTAACAGTCAAAGTTACTTACTGGTATTCTATATTCTCACTAGAAGAAAATGTAAGCAACTTTGTGAAATGAAAAAAAATCATCCATAGCCTTTAATATTTTTATCATAATCTCCAACATCCAGTTGTAACTATATGACCCTTCCTATCTCATACAGGGGAGAAAAAGTTATACTACTGAGGAAAAGGCTGGGATTTAGCTCAGTTGGTAGAGCACTGCTCTGCAGTCTCTGAGGTCCTAAGTTCTATTCCCAGCACTGCAAAAATGGGAGAAGGATGTGGCAACTCACTCCCAAGGTAATCCTGAAACAATCAGCCATTGAAAACCCTATGAGGGTTGCTATGAGTTGGACACGACTCGACGGCACTTAACAACAACAACAACAACAACAACAACAACAACAACAACAACTGAGGAAAAACAGTGAAGGTCATAGACCAGAGACATAGGCCCTCTAAAAGACTCAGTTTAACCATAAAGTTATAGAATATTTCTCCTCTCCTATATTGGATGATTCCCAGCACCACAAAAATGGGAGAAGGACCTGGAAGCCCACACTCAAAACAATCCTGCAAGCAAACAGCTATTGAAAACACTGTGAATAGCAGAGAAGCACTGACATAGTGTTGGGCATGGCACAGTTTTGGGTAGTGTTTCATTCTGTTGTACATAGGGTCACTATGAGTCAGACCTGACTTGACAGCATCTGCCACCACCACCACCACCACCACCACCACCACTACCACACTGGACTATCACACAAACAGTATTGTAATAGTAAGTTATAGCTGCAAGAGCTTAGAAGACACACATTCTCTCTGAAAAGGCGTGTGTTAGTTACTTTTCATACTGTTATAAAGGTACCTAAAAGCCACTTAAGGGAATAAATATTTATTTTGGCTCATAGTTTCAGAGGGTTAAAACCATGGTTGTTTGACCCTATGCTCTTGGGCAGAACACCATGGCAGTGTGAGTGTGTGGCAGAGGAACTTCTTCATCTTATTGCAAACAGGAAGCAGAGTGACACAGAAAGGGACCAGGGTGAGATATAGCCCCCAAGGATTTGGCCCCAGTGACTTGTTTCTGCCAACTAGGCCCCACCTCTTATCTTTCACCATCTCCCAATAATACCCTCATATAATGAATTTATCATGGGATTAAGCCATTGATTAGGTCAGAGCCATGGTGATCTAATTATATCTGGAAATGCTCTCACAAACATATTCAGGGGCGTGCTTTACTAATCTCCTAGGTGTTTCTCAATTCAATTGAGTTGACAATTAAAATTAACCATTATAATGAGTAATTAGGAAAATCTAAAGTCAAGAGAGGAGAAAAGGGCAGTACAAGAAGTTGATGCCCCTGGTATCTATAGATACAAAAAACATGACAATACAATCTACTCCTAGCTCAAATCGTCACATTAATGGTCTGTTTAACTTATTTCCTACTACCCAATTCAATGTCAGTTTTCCCATCTAAGTTAGGAAGGGGGGGAGGGGGGAAACATAGAGGAGGGTAAGGGGTAACCTATATGAATAATGCTTATCAAATTGCATATATGAAAATTGTCACAATGAAAAGCATGTCAAAATGAATCACATTATGATGTACATTAAAAATTTCTAATAAAAAAATGTCAGTTTTCAACAACAATAAAAAAACAAAGTATGCAATAGGCAATAAAAAACAGTCTGAACAAGGAAAGCATCAGAATTAGACTTAGGTATGACATAATTGTTGTAGTTAGGTGCCATCAAGTCTTGTCCAACTCATAGTGATCCTTATAGAGTGTTCAATGGCTAATTGTTTCAGGATTGCCTCAGAGTGGATTGCCACATCCTTCTCCCATTTGTTGTGGTGCTGGGAATCGAACTTGGGCCCTCAGAGGCTGCAGAGTAGTGCTCTACCAAGCTGAATCCCTAACTTTAACCCTAAACCTGCAGCAGTAGCCCTGTACCATCCAATCCTGTCAGATCTCAGAAGCTAAGCAGGGGCCGGCCTGGTTAGGACTTGGATGGGAGACCCCCTGGGAGCACCAGGTGCTGTAGGCTTGGGAGATGGACCTGGCAACCCACTCCCAAAAATCAATCCACCATTGAAAACTCTATGAATAGCACAAAAGCACTGACAATAGTGTTTCGCCTGTTATATGCAGGGTCGCTATGAGTCAGATAGCGACTAGATGGCACCTAACAACAACAACAATGACATAATTGGCCTGCGGTTTAGCTCAGTTGGTAGAGTGCTACTCTGCACTCTCTGAGGACCCAGGTTTGATCCCCAGCACCACAAAAATTGGAGAATGATGTGACAATCCACTCCTGAAGCAATCCCTAAACAATCAGCCATTGAAAACCCTATGAGGGTCGCTATGAGTTAGACCTAATTTGATGGAATTTAACAACAACAATGAAATAATTGTTAGATTTTTTAGGCAGATAATTTAAATTACTATGATCAATATATTAAGGGTTCTAATGGAAAAATTAGACATCTCAAGAATAGATGAGTAATGTAAGCAGAGAGATCTAAACTAAAAGGCATCAAAGGGAATTGCTATAAGTCAAAACTACTATAACAAATGAAGAATGCCTTTGATAACATGACACAACATGGTTGAAGAAAGAGTCAGGAAGCTTGAGGATAAGTCCATAGAGATTCTCCCAAACTAGGTTGAGTGGTACACACCAATAACCTGAGCAACTCTGGAGACTGGAGGAAGAAGGATCACAAGTTCAAGGCCAGAGACATTCCTTCACCGCTTAGGAAAACCCTGTCTAAAAATAAAAATAAAGAGGGGCTAAGTGTGCAGCTCAGTGGTAGAGTATTTGCATAGCATGTGTGAAGACCTGGGTTAGCACTACAGAAAAGAAGACGAAGAAGAAGAAGGAGAAAGGGAAGGAGAAGAAGGAGAAAAATAAAAGAATGGCACCAAAATAGAATATCCACAAAGTATGTGATAGTTTTTAAATGTATACATAACCATAATACCAGAAGGAGAAGAAAACAGAATAATAATAAAGTAATAATGGCTGGAGGTGATTCAACTATTGAAGTGATAATGTCTGAGAGCTTTCCAGAATTAATGACAGACACAAAACCACACATCCAGGAAACTGAGAGAAAAACATGCAGGATAAATAACATGCAGAGAAAACTACAACTAGGCATATCATATTAAAACTTTAAAAACATCAAGAGAAAAAAGTTCTTTTTAAAAAGACAGAAGAAGAATAACATGTTTCCTATAGAGGCACAAAGATATGAAATATTAGAAAAAAACAATGCAAGGGTGAAGATAGTGGAAGGAAAAATTTGAAATGTTAAAAGACAAAAATTACTTACCTAGAGTTCTATATGCAATAAAATTATCCTTGAAAAGTGAAGGAGGACATAAGCCTTCCTCACACAAACAAAAACTAAGGGAATTTATTACCAGAATACCTGAAAGCAGAGAAGAAAGACTGAAAGAAGTTTTTTAGGTATAGGAAATATGATATAGGTACAAAATTCAAGAATATGTGGTGAAAGGAATAATGACATGGAAGGAATAAATGAAGGCAAAATAAAAATATTTTACTTTTATTATTTTTAATTTATCTAAAAGGTAAATAGCCTGCAGCCATAGCACTATGGCATTTGATCCCATCAGATCTTGGAAGCTAAGCAGGGTTGTGTCTGGTTAGTGCTTGGATAGGAGACCACCTGGGAACACCAGGTGCTGTAGGCTTGGGAGAAGGAGCCAGAAACCCACTCCCCAAAAAACAATCTACCATTGAAAACCCTGAATAGCAGAGAAGCACTGACAATAGTGTTTCACCTGTTGTACATAGGGTCGCTATGAGTCAGGCATTGGCTCAACAGCACTTAACAACAACAAATGGTAAATATTTGTTTAAAGTAATAATAGCAACCATACATTGAGTGATTGCAGCATAGAGATGAGATGAAATAGAAAATGGCAATGAAAGGAAGGATAAATTAAGGATAAGCTAAGTACCTGCATTGACTACAAAGCAGTATAGTGTTACTTTAAGGTACACTTAGATTAGTTTAAGGTGTATGTTAGAAACTCTAGGGCAACCACTTAAAACTTTAGAAAGAAATACAATTTTATGTATAAAAGAAGATAAAACGTAATCATGGAAAATGCTCAATTAAAACCAGATAAAGCCAGGCATGATGCCTATAATCCCTGTGACTAGGGAGGCAGAGTCAGGAGGATCACAAGTTCAAGACGAGAGGCAGCATGCATAACTTAGTGAGACTCTGGCTCAAATAAAAAGTAAAAAGTGGACTGAGGGTGCAACTCATTGGTATAGTACTTGGAAAGTGTGTGTGAGACCCTGGGTTCAACCCCACAGAACAACAATAAAAAAATATAAAACAGAAAAAGAAGAACAAATAATAAAATGAACAAATTCAAGAAGAGAAAAAATTACAAAATGCTAGGCATTAATTCCAATTATATGAATTATCACTCTAGCTGTTAATGGTCTACATACCCCAATTAAAAGATAGAAATTGTCATTGTTGTTTTTGTTGTTGTTGTTGTTGTGTGCCGTCGAGTCGGTATCTGACTCATAGTGACCCTCATAGGGTTTTCAATGGCTGACTGTTTTGGGATTGCCTTGGCAGTGGATTGCCAGGCCCTTCTCCCATTTTTGTGGTGCTGGGAATTGAACTCAGGACCTCAGAGACTGCAGCGCAGCACTCTACCAACTGAGCTAAATCCCAGCCCAGAAAGTGTCATAGAGGTTACTAAAACAAAACTTAACCTTATGTTGTCTACAAAGAACTCTATTTAAATATAAAGACTCAGAATATTAAAAGTAAAAGAATGGAGAAAAATATACCATGGTAATACAAATCGAATGTGGAGGCAGCTACCCAAGCATAGTGGCAAATACCTGTATTCCCTGCACTTTGGAAGCTTTGAAGGATAATTGCCACAAATTTGAGGGCAGCCTGGACTACATGTCACATTCAAGGCCAACTGGGACTACATACTGAGACCCTGTCTCAAGCTGCTCCTCTCCAAAAAGTGGAAGAATTTATATAAATTTCAGACAAAGGAAACCTCAGAACAAAGAAAATTATCACAGAAAAAGAGAATCATTACATAATGTTAAATGGATCAAGTCTCCAAAAAGACATAGCTCTCCTAAATATGTATGTACCTAACGAAAAAGTGCCAAAATGTATGAGACCAAAATAAATAGAATGCTCTTAGCTATTAGCCATTCTTAACTTAAACCAAAAAATCATTTTGGTAGAAAATACAAAAGAGGTTATGTGACTCCCTTAAGGTCACAAGACTAATAATGATTGACTAAACCAAGGTCTCTTGGCTCCTTGTCCAAATTAGTATTTATAAATGAGAACTTTGTCAAACTATTTTTTAATTAATGCAAATATAGGCAAGATTAAGAATGATTGGATGTCTATTTTTATTTTTTTCATTTTTCTGCAATTAATATCCAATTTTTCCAGGACCACTTATTTAAGAGGCTATCTTTTCTCCATTGAACATCCTTAGCCCCTTTGTCAAAGAATAGGTGACTATATTTGCATAGGTATATCTTTGGATCTTCAATTCTGTTCCATTGTTCTTCAAGCATATTTTTGCACCAGTACCAAGCTGCTTTTGCTACTATAGCCCTATAATATAGTTTAAAGTGATCTTTAGTTATTGTGATAGTTATTGTGATCCTGCCTGCACTGGTTTTGCAGTTTAAGATTGTTTGGCTAGATACTCTCTTTGGTGTTTCCATATAAATTTTTGGATTATATTTTCTATTTTTCCAAAATCTGTCATTGGGATATTGATAGGAATTACATTAAATCTGTAAATTGTTCTTGGTAGTATAGCTATTTTTCCAGTATTGATTCTTGCAATCCATGAGCAGGGGAGGTCCTTCCATCTTCTGGTATCACCTATGATTTCTTTCCTTAATGTTTTGAAATTTTTCTTGTAGAGATCTTCAGAGTCTTTGTTAGATTGATTCCTAAGTATTTAATTTCTTGTGGGTTATTGTAAAGAACTTTTTGCCTTAATTTCCTTCTCTTCTTGCTCAAAATTGGTGTAAAGGAAGGCTACTGATGTTTAAGTGTTACTTTTGTATCTTGCTACTTTGCTGAAGGAGTTAATTAGGTCTAAGAGTTTTCTAGAGGAGTTTTGGGGCTGCTTTAGGTAAACAATCATGTCATCATGAGTAAGGATAACTTGACCTCTTCCTTGCCTATCTGTATCCCTTTATTTCTCTTGTCTGATTGCTCTGGCTAGGACTTCAATCACAATATTGAATAAGAGATGAGAGAGTGGACATCCTTCTCTTGTTCCTGATCTTAGAGGAAATGGCTTCAATTTTTCACTGTTTAGTATAGTATTGGCTGTAGGTCTATCATAAATAGCCTTTATGATGTTGAGGTATTTCCCTATTATCCCCATCTTCTCCAGGGGTTTTATTATGAAAGGGTGTTGTTGTACTTTGTCAAAGGCGTTCTCAGCATTAATTGAGATGATCACGTAGTTTCTGTCTGCAAGTCTCTTGATATGTTGAATTATATTGATTGATTTTTGTATGTTGAGTCAGCCTTGTATCAATGGAATGAAGCCCATTTGATCATGGTGTATGATTTTTTTATGTGTTGCTGAATTTGTTTGCCAGGATTTTGTTGAGAATTTTTGCTCCAATGTTTATCAGAGAAATTGGTCTATAGTTCTCTTTCTTCGAAGTGTCCTTGCCCAATTTTGGTATCACAGTGGTGGTAGTTTCATAGGAATTTGAGAGTGATCTTTCCTTTTCTACTTTTTAAAATATTTTGAGGAAAATAGGTATTAATTCTTCGAAGGTTTGATAGAATTCTGCTGTGAACCCATTAGGGCCTGGGCTTTTCTTTGTTGGGAGGCTTTTTATTACCTCCTATATTCTGGTATATCTAATTTGTCTGTTGGGGCTGGGGTTTAGCTCAGTTGGTAGAGTGCCACTCTGCAGTCTCTGAGGTCCCAAGTTCAACTCCCAGCACTGCAAAAATGGGAGAAAGATGTAGCAGTCCACTCCCAAGGCAATCCTAAAATAATCAGCCATTGAAAATCCAATGAGGGTTGCTATAAGTTGGACTTGACACAACAGCATGGCACCTAACAACAACAACAACAACAATGGGTCTGTTTAGATTGCTTATGTTCTCTAGGCTTAATTCTGGTAAATCATGTGAGTTCACTAACTTCTCCATTTCTTCTGTATTTTTGTGTTTTGGAGAGTACAATTTCTCAAAGTATTCCCTGATGATTTTCTGGATTTCATTGGTATTGGTGGTTATGATCCCATTCTCATCTCTAATTTTTTCAATTTGGGCCTTTTCTTAAATAAACCCATATCTCTCAATTTGCACAAGAGTCAAATTGAAATGGATAAGAGACCAGAACACAAAACCAGGAAACTTAAAATTACAAAAGAAAAGATAGGAAATATGATCCAACATATAGGCATAAGAAAGTATTTCCTTAATAAGACTTTAGTTGCTCAGGAAATTGCACCAAGAATTGACAGATGGGACTGTATGAAATTAGAAAACTTCTATACAGCAAGGGAAACAATCGACAGAGTTAAGGAAGAGTCCACTGAATGAGAGAAAGTCTTTGCATCCTACACATCCAAAAGAGGACTAATTTCTACAATTTATAAAGAACTCAAGAAAGCAAATCCCAAGACAAGAAATAACCCAATATACAAGTGAGCAAAGAAATGGACAGTTCACAAATGAAGAGGTTCATCAGGCTAGGAAACACATGAAAAAATGCTCAGTATCCCTAGCCATTAGGGAAATGCAAATCAAAACAACTCTGACATTCTACCTAACTCCAGTAAGAATGGCCAAGATAACAAAACAAATAATAACAAATGCTAGTGAGGATGTGGAGAAACTAGAAGATTCTTAACACTACTGCTGGGACTGTAAATTAGTTCAACCACTTTGGAAATCAATATGGAGATACTTCCAAAAACTAAAAATAGAACTTCCATACGACCCAGCTGTACCACTCCTGGGAATATACCTAAAGGGAGACAAGTCATCATACCACAGAAACACACACAGCTCTATATTTAACACAGTACTCTTCACAATAACGAGGATATAGAACCAACCAAGATACCTAACAACAGAAGAATGGATAAAAAATGATGGTGCATACACACAATGGAATATTACTCAGCAATAAAAAGAGTGAAATAATGTCATTTGCAGCAAAATAGATGGAACTAGATAATATCATCTTAAGTGAAGGAACACAGGCTCAAAAAGCAAAATACCTTATGTTCTTGCTCATATGTGGGAAGTGAATCTTACTTAAGGAAAGAAAAAAACCTATACATAAGTACATATATAAAATGCACAATTAAACTTACCAAAGAAGGGAAAATATAAAGAGTAGAAAGAAGGAGGGAGGGGACTAGCAAAGGGAAGTGAAGGTTGTGGAAGATGGGAAAGGGAGGAAAAACAATGTAAAGGGATAAAGGGGGAGAGGATAATCTCAATGTAAATGATGCAAATTCATGAGTACATGGGAAAAATAGAGGAATATAACCCATATATGCATATGAGTTTTACTACACATTAGTCAAGTTTCTGTAAACTTTGTAAGTTGATAAAAGTATAGCCAAAAGTGATGTAATAGTTGCATAATGAAAAAAAATGCTGTGTTACTCTGTACCCCACTAACATTTACCTACAAAGGGAAGAAAGAAAGTAGAAGGGGAACTAGTGGGAGAGAGGAAGGGGTCCATGAGGTAGGGGAAGAGGATATATGAGCAGGTAATGGGAGAATGAATATGAGTAATGTACAATAATATGCATGTATGGAAATGTCATAATGAAGCCAATTATTTTGTATGCTGATAAAAAATTACTAATAAAATTTTTAATCTTCAGTGGCCTCACAGTTGAAGTTTCTTTCTTACTAATGTAACAGTCCAATGCTGATGTACCTAGAAGAGGATCTTATATGTGGATATTCTAGGAGTCAGGTGGTTTCTTCTTAGACTTTTTTGTTCATTTGGCAAAATGGGGAAAGATACTAGAAGGAATACATCACTTTGTAATTTCTTCTCAGAAGTGACACCCATCTGCAGCTACTTTAGCACTGATATATGACTTCTGCTCACATTGCTTTGGCATGAGCCCCCTCCTGTAAGAGAGGCAGAGAATACAGGTTCTGGCTGGGCAGATGCTTCTTGGCAATGGCTCTGCACTAATGAAAGGAAACACATTTTTGGTAGCCAGTTACTTATCTCCACCCATAAAAAGGAGCAAGTCTAGGTGAATGTAGGGTTTACCTCATGTACCCCCACTCGCTCAACAATCACAGTCTGAGTTGAGTGCTGTATAATTTCTGCAAATACTTGTACGTATTTTACATACTTCTAATTGCTGTGACGGGGCCGGGGGTTAGTTCATTCGGTAGAGCGCTGCTCTGCACTTTCTGAGGTCCCAGGTGCGATTCCCAGCACTGCAAAAATGGGAGGACATGGCAATCCACTCCCAAAACAATCCCAAAACAATAAGCCAGTGAAAACCCTGTGAGGGTCTCTATGAGTCTGACATGACTCAATGGCACCTAACAACAACAACAATTGCTGTGACACAAGGGTAATTCTGATAATGTCTATTCTGTTGTGGCTAGAACAGAAAGTACTACTAATTTGGTTTTTACCCCACTTTTCCCAAACTTATTTGACATTGTTGTTGTTGTTATTGTTGTTGTTAGGTGCCATGGAGTTGGGTCAGACTCATAGAGACCCTCATAGGGTTTTCAAAGGCTGATTGTTTTGGGAGTGGACTGCCACATCCTTCTCCCATTTTGTAGTGCTTGAAATAACACCTGGGTCCTCAAAGTACAGAGCAGCATTCTACCAACTGAGCTAAACTATTTGACCTTAGAGCCTCCTTTTCTTCATATAACAATTACTAAAATACTTGGAAAAACATCTTTGCAAAGAAAAGATCAAAGTTATGCTATTTTCTTGCCTTTATTTATGCTCCACACTTTTGCTTATGTTATTGCTTTGGTTTTGTTTTTGTTTGTTGTTATTGTTTTGCTTTCTTGACAAATTAGAGTCTAGTTTAATATTGCTTAAGAGTGAAGATAGTTGAAATGGGCAAGACTAGAGGAAGTTAGGAAGCAATTACACTTGATTACAGGACAAACAACGTAAACAAAATGCTTTATAGCTCAAACCTTTGGCAGATCAGAGTAGAGAGGGATGGGGTTTTGGCATTTGTTATATAGCACCTACATAATCTCTTGTTTCCTACTTACCACCTCTCTATGAGCTATAGTTTCTAATCTGCAAAACAGAGTATTCATGAGGATTAAATTGCACTACATGTAAAATAGCTAGTGAATAAGAAGAAACTTAACACAGATGAGGTTCCTCCTTCTCTCCCTTATCGATGTTCTCCTAGCTAGTAGTACACTAACTTAATTAGAGTTAAATTGTGCTATTCTGCCATAAACAAAGACAATTATATGAAAGGAGGCCAGGGAAAGGATGTGGTAATTGTATAAGCAACTACCAATTCACTGAATTAAAAATATATATATACTGTACATAGATGTTGGGTTCTGGCACCTTAGGCCCAGTCATTCCTGTTACTGATGCCCCACAGTTAGCTTTTCCAGGAAGCTCATGAATTTGGCTTCAGGCCCTCTACTGCATTGGCTCCCCTAAGTGCTGGGTGGGGGTTGCTGAGAATTGTAGGATGTTCTAGGCGGTAAGGAGGCTAGGGCAGGTTGCTATCAGGAAACATTCCTATGTAGGCATTTCTGGTAGATTGCTTAAAGAGCTCTCATAAAAGAGACTTGACTCTCCAAGTTTCTAGGAGTTTGTTCTGATTTATTTTTTCATTGTATAAAAATATTTACTTTTGAGCCTAATTTTGTGTTTTGTACATATAATCTCTTCTTAAAGAGGCTACCACAAATTATGCAAGTTTCAAACCCAAAACACATGGATCCCCTCCTGTCTACAATTCTGGTGCTATCACCTGCTACCTCTCTGAAAATTCCCAGAGGTGCCCTCCTCAGAGCCCAGTCCCACAACTGGAGTGCATAAGACTTTCCCACCCTTTCCTTTCCCAGCTTCCTGCATAGCTCTCCTCAGTACCTCTGGGATCAAGGTCCAGCTGTTTGAGCCTCTGCCAAGACACAGTGTCTCTCCACATACAACTCTGGATACATGCGGGAAATGGTCTGGCCTTGAGGCTCAGGGCTCAAAGTGTACACAAGGAGTTATGGGAGAGAGAGAGATTAGGAGTGGGCCCTTGAGCCTTGGAGCCACCATTTTGGCTTGTTGTGGGCTAAATCATATAGATATTTCATTAAATATATTTTCAAGTACCCGTTACTTGCCTGTGGGATGTCCATAACCCTGACCTTTACTGGTACCACTTTTCTATCACATTTTTCAAAAGTATAAATTCTTTCATATTCCTGAACTACAACATATTAGTCTGTTGGGTGACTCGTGCATGGATATACACAAACCAGTTTAAGAAAACCAGAGAAACATCTATATTGTCTAGGATCCTTCTTTGTAACAGTATTCATTTCATCTAAGCTTTCCTGCCCAGAGTAGTTCTAAACACAAGATAGGAAGGTTGACCCACTGCAAAGATGAATAATAATGTTGCCTCCAAAGCAAAGCCCAGTGGCAAGTGTGATGAGGAATGTGCTCAGTGGGAGCCCAGGGTGAGGGCCTCTCAAGGAGGGGCAAGTGCAATTTATAAGGCTTTATAGAGTCTCAAGTCAGCCTTCTCCAGGGTTTGGCTTCAAGGTGTCAGAATAGGTTTTATAGGTCAACAGGGTTGTTCTAATGATTATCCAAGTTTCTACCCCTTTTGATAGGGAAGGCCCTGGTTTTATGGAATTACCTGCCAAGTCCTCAGGCTGGGTGTTAGAATTCTGAGCAGATTGCCCCTCCTCCTTGAAAGCAGCAGGCAGCAAAATAGGTCCGGAAATTCCTGAGCATAGTGAAGCCAGCACTAATGCAATTACCTGAAATAAAAGAAGGGGCCAGATAATAAGGGGCAAAGGTTTTTCCTCTAAAAGCAAAAGGCTAGATAAACAAAACCAGCTGCTTTTGGAGCCAACAAACTCTCCTCATTAAATGTTTTAAGAGGCTGATGGGAATAAGTAGCTAATTGTAGTACAATGCTGAAGACAGAATCTAAGGGTCTGTGGAAAGTGGTGAGTGGATGGCATTGAGGTTAAAAATCTGGACAGCAGAGGATCTCCAAAGGCATAGAGTGGAATTAAAATAAGAGTAAGATGCTTTGACCTGGATTTTCTAGTGTTCAAACAGTATCCATCGGTGAAATGGGCTTAGATGTCTCAGTTGTGGCAGTTTTAAGTTTAAATACTAGTAGAATAGGATCTGGAATGGATTATAAATAGCTAATTATAGGAAATTTTCTGTGTATTAATATGAAAAACTCAAGAAGGGTATATAGCAAAATGTTGATAGCCTCTAGGTGTTGGACTTATAAATCGTTTTTCATTTTATAGTTCAATTTAGTTTATGCTCATTTTCTAATTTATCTAAAATGAGCATTTATTTCTTTTATAAAAAAAGGGACAGCATTTTAAATAAAATCAAGTGAAGTATATTGTACTTTAAATAAAATTTAACATTCAGATGGAAAAGAAAGTTTTGAATAAATTGATAAGTGGTTTCATTTACTTTGTATACTTTGCCATTCTTCCATTTCCCTGATATATGCTTGGTATGACCTACCAGTCTACAGAGGAATGTTGTTACTATCATCGAGCAAGACAATTTGACCATGTCTGAAGGTTTCAGTCTCATTGCATTTGTAGTAGTTGCCAAAACAGGTTATCACAGCATAGCTTTTATTGGCTTCACCTTTTAGTTGAGTTGCCCAAGTCACCTGTGGTGAGATAGATCCTAAGAAATGCTGAAATCTTGAGAAAGCTTGGAGGAGGACTAAGATTTACATAAAAGTGTCAATGTAGGTGATTCTGGAGGCTGAGATTTAGCTCAGTTGGTAGAGCCCCACTCTGCAGTCTCTGAGGTTCTGGGTTCGATTCCCAGCACCCCAAGAGTGGGAGGGGGAAGTGGCAATCCACTCTGGAGGCAATCCTAAATCAGCCATTGAAAACCCTATGAGGGTCGCCATGTATTGGACAGGACTAGACGGCACCTAACAACAAGGTGATTCTGAGACTATTCTGCCAGTGTTTATGTTGAAATTGCCAGATCCCCTATAATTGAATTTCCTTCTACCTCCCTTCTCATCCCTGCTTTCTTTCTTTTCCCCTCTGATTCATTTGGTCTTCAGAATCCTTTGTAGTGATTACTAAATTAACTCTTGTGGAAACAAGAGGGTAGTTAAGAATCATCTTTATCTACCTAGTGGGAAAGACAAAAAATCAGAAAGAATTGCCTCTAGATCACTGAACAGTCAGTTGGAATCTGGCCCTACTTCTACCCAATCTTTGTTAGAAATCACCCTCATTGCAGCTGGGGATATAGCTCAGTGGTAGGGCCCTTGTACAGCAAACATGAGGCTCTGGGTGTGATCCCCATTAACCACCTACCAGGAAAGAAAGAAAGGAAAAAAAAAAAACACCAGCATTGTCATTTTTGATAACTTATTGTTACCAAAAGGCTGCAGCCATAGCACTGTGGCATCCGATCCCATCAGATCTTGGAAGTTAAGCAAGGTCAGACCTGGTTAGTACTTGGATGGGAGACCACATGGGAACACCAGGTGCTGTAGGCTTGGGAGAAGGACCCAGCAACCCGCTCCCAAAAAACAATCAGCCATTTAAAATTCTATGAATAGCAGAGAAGCACTGACAATACTGCTTCACCTGTTGTACATAGGGTCACTATGAGTTGGACACCGACTCAATGGCACCTAACAACTGTTACCAAATGGTCACCACAGACTGCTTCACCTCTTTCATATCCAAGTCTATATGAGATATTGGGCCCATCACTACAGAGAATCACTATCAGAACTCAATCTCTGTAAGCAGGCAGAAATTTTTCAAATAGCCACAGATTATCGTTGCTGAATGTTTTCTTAGAAACTTTACGTAGATAAAGAGTAAATGTATCAAGTTAATTGTCCAAGGGCCTTCAAGAAAGAGACTTAGGGTTTTATCAGAGTCATATCCTATGTTTAAATGGTCTCTTCTCTTAAAAGTGATGCCAAATTCTGATGACCAAAGTTCCTATTTCCATAGTGCAATATAAATGTGAGTTTAAGATTACAAATGAAAGTTGCTGAAACTTCTCAGTATAATATGGAGATTCCTTTGACACCCAAATGTGAATTAGATTCAGACTGAAGTTGCTGGAAAGATACCATAATGGTCAGACTGGGAGAGAAGGGAATCCTTAGCTGGATCAGAGGTGGAGGCAATGCCCAGAGGCATATTTCAGAAGCATTTTAAAGGGTATCTCATATCTCTGTGAATGCCCCTTATTTGCTTAAAAAGCTCCACTATAGCAATGGCTTCATCCATTACTTAGAAGCTGAAAAAGAGCCCCAGGTCAACATTGCCCGTTTCAACTTTTTTGTGTAACTCCTTCTCCTATCTCCAACTACCTAGTATATATTCTGTCCTTGATATTTATTCTCTGTATGTTTGATATCTCAAGCTGAATTTTTCATCTCCTTTGAAAATCTGTACTTTAGGCTAATGAGCCTACATGCCCTCAGCAACAATGTTCTCCCAAACATTCTCTCTTAAGTTCATAGTCATGATTTATTCACTTTTTTACTCTCACTCTCTGGAGATGCTTTATGAGTTCCTCTTTCACAGTCTCTCAATTTGTACTTTTTTTGTGCCCTAGACCTAGATCACTTTTTGCCTGCACTATTAAGGTAACTTTGTCCGCTGATTTCCCTGCCTGTAGCTCTTTCTGCTTTAACCTAATTCACAACCCTCAAGAACAACCCAAGACCAACTGAAAATAATCAAATACAGTTTGTTAAGTTAAAAATTTGGTCAAGAATAGGCTCTAAAAAGCCTAAGCCAAATTTCTATTGGACTTCCTTGCCCATGTGTCACATGAATTGAACTATTTCTGGGTCCAGAAAAATAGAGTGTTAGCCATTGACTGAGGAGTCACAGGGAGCAGACTTCCCTCTGCCTCCCATCTACTGGGAATCCAATCTATTCTTACAACTCAGTGCATCCTTCCCTCAATTCTTATCGTGGATAAATATCCTCTCCTCTGGAGAGAGGTGCTTCTTGCCCATTCCACCCCAATGCCTTGCAGTCTAAGTTTCTGCTACTTTGGAACTTTAAGTAACCTGATAGAGCAAATTTGTTTATTGGAAACCTTGTATGTTCCAGTTTCTGTGCCCAGCATTCTTCCTTATTTGATCAGTACAGCAACCCTGTGCAAATACCGTAAATTTGGATTTTTTTTGACCCATCCTAAAGAAGGAGGAAATTCAATAGTAAGTGGCAAAACAGGTTGAACCATGGCTTTTAAACTCCAGGTCCTGTGTAACTTGAGAAAAGGAACAAAGAAAGGAAAGGAAAAGTGAAGGGACCTTCAACCCAGGCCCATGGATTAAGTGGTAAATCAGGGTACTCACAGGGAATCCTACATATTGAAAAATTACTTCAGGAATCTTCATCTCTATAAAAATGTTAAACTATTTATGTTGCTAGAAAAAATTATAAATACTGGTATTTAATATAGTTGGGGCCTGGAATTTAGCTCAGTTAGTAGAGTGCCAATCTGCAGTTTCTGAGGTCCTGGGTTCAATTCCCAGCACCGCAAAAATGAGAGGACTTGGCAATCCACTCCCAGGGCAATCCCCAAAAAATCCACCATTGAAAACCCTATGATGGTTGTTATGAGTCCACTATGACTCAATGGCTCCTAACAACAACAAGAACAAGAACAAAGAGAAAAGAGGAAATTATAACATTTGATTAAATAGTAAGAGAATAATTACAGCACATTGCCATATGCCTAGTATCATATATTATAATAACTAGTATTTGTGTCTTTAGCTGTGTGTTAAATTAACATTACACAAATTATTCTTAATTTTAACTACTGTATTCCAGTATGCCTAGCTTTCATGTAATGTGTTGTCTACCTCAACTTAAAAAATAAAATAAAATAAAAATAAAAGCATAAGTGCTAATAGTCAGTTACTAACAGGAAGAGGTTGTAAGGGATCTTAAGGTAATGGACATGACTGACATTTTGTGTTGCATACAATAAATGATTATTGAATCTGAGTCTAGCATCTGTACAAGAGATGAGGTAAAATATTATATCATTGTTTTATTCCATAATATAAGTAACCACTGACATTTTTTAAAATGTGTACTCTCTAATGGGAGAAAAAAATCATGTATGTTTCCCTTATGGCAAAACCTGGATATACATATATAGATATACTCACAAAAAAGACAGGCAAGTAGAAATAAGACCATTGGTGGGGATGAAGGGGGTGGGGGAAGGGGAAGGGAGTCATGAGAGGGTAAAGGGGAAGTTAAGGTGAACAACGTACAATGAAATGCATGTATGAAAATGTCATAATGAGACCCATTCAGTTGTGCATTAAAAATTAATAATAAAAAGTTAAATATTAAAAATAAAAATAAGTACACTCTGATGGCATTTCCACTCATTTTTTTTTCAGTACCGGAGGGGTTGAATCCAGGGCTTAGTGCATGCTAGGCAAGTGGTCTGCCCCTGAGCTGCACCCCAACCCCCTTTTTGTTCTATATTTTGTAATAGGGTCACTCTAGATTGCACAAGCTTCCTCTGGCCTTCCTGGCATCTTCCTGCCTCAGCTTCCTGAGTCACTGGGACTGGAGGCATGCATGACAGCAACTGGATAAAGCATTTCTACTTTTATGGATTCTAAACTCATACATAATTTCACTAATCAGTCCTCTGTTGTTTATAACCCCATCTTTGTGAGCTGAAAAACAGAAAATTAGAAAAGAACTAAAAGTTGTTAGGTAACTGCTGCATATTAGTCACATTAGGCTCATTATCTCCTTAATTTGCAATTAATCCTGAGGAATACTAAAGTTACCCCTCATTTGAGAATAAGAAAATTGAGGTCCATAGAGACCAATTAACTGCCCAAGATTATGTAAATAATAAATGCCAGGTGAGGAATTTGAACTTAGATGTCTCTGGTTCCAAAACCATACTTTTTCCAACATATCAGTAATTTAAACATTGGATTCTATAGATTTTTTTGAGGTGGTAAGCAAGGACAATTGGAGTCAGAGTGGGTGGGACTCATCTCCTGCCCTGGCTTCAACCAGAGCACTTGTTTCCAATAAAAAATTTTAAGAACCTAACATTTCAATACATCACATGGTGGTATGGGGATTTAACATACTAGCATGTGATATACTGGAATTTTTATGTAGTTTGATAAGATTTACTGATGAGTGAGTATTTTATTTAAAAAAAAAAAACCCTATCATTAACCATCAGCCAAAGAGACCTTAATATGTTAGACTAGATACCCAGGAATCATAACCATTTAGAAATTGATTCAATTCAGAATTTTGTAAAAATGATATTAAAGGGGGATTTGAGATAATGAAGGTCACCTATCCTTGCACCTCTCTTAGCTTATTCTTCATAAGTGACTCACAATGGTGTTCCCCATAAAGCTAGATAGGGCTGTTATTGTCAAATGCTTACATCATGTCAGCACAATTTGATGTTTTACTTAAGCTATCTAATGAAAACAAGAGTCAAAGCAAAAACAAATGAGCACCACCTCTTTTCTATTTCAAGAGAGTAAATGGCCTTTGATTTGTACCTTTTATTTACTTTTTTGTTTATTAATTCACTCATTCATTCATCCTGGAGTAGGGGAGAAGTTTGACTATAGGGAATTTTGCCAGGGAAGTGAACTGGAGACCTAGAAAAATTTGAGACCCACTTACTATACTACATCAGATTTTTTGCTTTAGTGTTTATTTTCTCATTTAAAGAATCTATAAAAATGTTTGAGTATTCCTTTGAAACTCTTGTTGTTGTTGTTGTTAGGTGCCATCAAGTCAGGTCTGGCTGATGGCGCCGTATGTACAACAGAACAAAACACTCCTCGATTCTCTGCCAGGCACACAATCTTATTTATGTTTAATCCCACTGTTGCAGACACTTGTCAATCCATCTAGTTGAGGGTTTTCCTTTTTTTGTTGTTGCTGGACTATCACTTTCCCAAACATGATGTCCTTCTCCAGGGCTTGGTCCCTCCTGACTACATGTCCAAAATATGTAAGAAACAGTCTAGCCATCCTTGCTTCCAGGGAGCACTCTGATTGCATTTCTTCTGATACTGATCTGTTGGTTCTTTTGGCAGTCCATGGTATATTCAATATTTGTCTCCAGCACCATAATTCAAAAGCATCAATTCCTCTCCTGACTCCCTTATTCACTGTCTAGCTTTCACAACTATATGATGCCACTGAAAATACCATAGCATGAGTCAGATGTACCTTCATCTTCAATGTGACCTTTTTATTTTTTAATACTTTAAAGAGATCTTTTGCCATAACTTTTCATAATGCAATGCATCTTTTGATTTCTTGACTGCTGCTTCTGTGGGTGTTGATTGTAGAACCAAGTAAAGCAAAATCATGGACAGCTTCAATCTTTTCTCCATTTATTATGAAGTTGCTTACTGACCCAGTTGTAAGGATTTTTGTTTTATTGATGTTGAGTTGTAGTCTATACTGAAGGTTGTATTCTTTGATATTCATCAGTAAATGTTTTAAATCCTCTTCACTTTCAGCAAACCAGAGCTGTGTTGTCTGCATAAGACAGGTTGTTAATGAGTCTTGCTCCAATCCTGATACCACATTCTTCTTCATAAAGTCCAACTTCTTGGATTATTTGCTCAGCACAGAAATTGAAGAGGTATAGTGAAAGGATACAACCATAAGGAATGCCTTTCTTGACTTTAAACCAGGCAGTGTTTCCTTGTTCTGTTCGAACAATTGCCTCTTGGTCCATGTACAGATTCCTCATGACTATACTTAAGTGCTCTGGTATTCCCATTCTTTACAGTGTTGTCCATAATTTGTTATGATCCAAACAGTCAAATGCCTCTGCATACTAAATAAAACATACATAGACATCTTCCTGATATTCTGTACGTTCAGCTACTATTCATCTGACATCAGCAATGATGTCCCTGGTTCCATGCTGTCTTCTGAATCCAGCTTGATTTTCCAGCAATTCCCTGTCTCTATACTGCTGTAGTTGCTTTTGAATGATCTTTAGAAAAATTTTATATGTGTGTGATATTAATGATATCATTGGATAATTTCCATATTCAGTTGGATCCCTTTTCTTGGGAATAGGCACAAACATGGATCTCTTCCAGTTAGTTGGCCAGGTAGCTGTTTTGCAAATCTCTTGGCATAAACAACTAAGTACCTCCAGTGCTACATGTTTGTTGAAATATCTCAGTTGGTATTCCATCAATTCCTGGAATCTTGTGTTTCACCAATTCCTTCAAGGCAGCTTCCACTTTGTCCTTCAATATCATTGGTTCCTGATCATATGCAACCTCTTGAAATGGTTGGTCATCCAATTCTTTTTGGCATAATGACTCTGTGTATTCCTTCCATTTTTTCATGATTCATGCTATGTTTAATATTTTCCTTGTAGAATCCTTCACTATTGCCACTTGAGGGTTGAATTTTTTGTTCAATTTCTTAAGCTTAGGAAAAACAAAGCATGTTCCTCCCTTTTGGTTTTCTGGTTTCTATCTCCAGCTCTTTGCATATGCCATTATAATATTTGATTTTGTCTTCTTGAGCTGCCCTCTAAAATCTTCTGCTTAGTGCCTTAACTTTTACTTTTACTTTAGCCGCTCAATGTTCAAGGGCACATTTCCAAATCTCTTTGGACCCATAATTTGGACTTTTCTTTTTTCCCGTCTTTTTAATAACTGTTTGATTTCCTCATGAATGATATCTTTGATGTCATGCTACATCTCATCTGGATTTCTATCATTACTGTGTAATGCCTCAAAGCTATTCTTGAGGTGTTCGCTTAACTCAGGTGGGATATACTCAAGGTCCTACCCTGGCTCTCATACACTTTTTCTACTTTTTTTCAGTTTCAGTTTGAACCTATATATGAGTAGTTGATGGTCTGATAAACCCTTTAATACTTTTATGACTTAAAATTAGGGATAGAGTTGGGCATGAGATGAGGGCTAAGTCACTTTTCCAAGAGAGAAAAGTAAGATTTTCCCTATTGCCCAATTTGTATTATGAAAATCCTATCAGTTTCCATAGAGCATGCACCAAGGTTTCATGTAAAAAAGATTTGAAAAATTAAAGTATTAACCCACAAATGGAGGTTATAATGGACAAGATTAAAAGTATATTATTTGCCTGAAAAGTACCCAGGGTCAAAAACTTTCAAGATATTAGAGCCTAGGTAGAACTGGACTGTTTCCTCAGGCAACATAGATCTCTGGCTAGAGAAGTATATATGTAGCCCCTTGCTTGAGATTCTTATCTGATTCTTGTTTTACTTTTATTCCAGTTGCTACATTGATGGCCGGGTGGTCAAGGTGATGGACTTCCTGAAAACTCGCCTGTTAGACACACTCTCTGACCAGATAAGGAAAATTCAGAAAGTGAGTAAAATTATCTGTGGAGGAAGAGTGAATTTGGGGATAAGGCAAGGAAAAGATCAAGAGGTCCCAGCAGAACTTTGGCACTGTGGGAACCAGGGTAGAAAAAGAGTGAAATAGTGCAGTCCAGATGGACATGGTCAAGAGCTCCCTCTCTCGGTTGATGATTGGTTTTTATTGTTTTTCATATCCGGAAGCTCTGTATGTGCATATCGAGTTTTAAAAATTATTTTAACAAATGCTGGCAAGAATGTGAAAAAAAGGAACTTTGTATACTGTCAGTAGGACACTGTTAGTAGTAAAAAAAATCACTATAGACATTATGGGAAAAGTGTGGAGGTTCCTCAAAAACTAGAAATAGAACTATCATATGATCCAAGTATCCCACTTACAGATGGGAAATATTGAAAGGAAATGAAATCAGCATATCAAAGAGTTGCCTGTACTCCTTTGTTTATAGCAGCACTACTCACAATAGCTAAGATATAGAATCAACCTAGATTTCTACCTGTCCATCAACAGATGAATGGATAAAGAAAATAATAAAGAAATTAGGTAACATTCTTTACACAATGAAATATTCAACCATAAAAAGAAAAACACTCTAGTTTGTTTGTTTGTTTTGCAGCAAAATGGAGAGAACTGCAGGACATTATGTTGAGTGAAATAAGCCAGACACAGAAAAACAAATACTGTATGTTCCCTCTCATACACAAGAGCTAAAAAGTTGATCTCAAACTAGAAAAGAGTAGAATTGTAACTACTAGAAGTGAAGAGGTAGAGAGACTATATGAGATAAAAGGAAGTTGGGTAATAGGTACCACAATATAGTTAGATAGTTGGAATAAGTTCTAGTGTTCTACAGAACAGCAGAGTGACTGTAGTTCATAATAACCTATCCTATGTTTTATGAAGAACTGGAAAAGAGAAGCTCAATGTTTTCAAACACAAAGAAATGATAAAGAGATGGAAATGCTAATTGCCTTTACTTGATTGGTACACATATATTGAAATATCACGTAGTATTCTATAAATATGTATAATCAGAACACATTAATTAAAACAAAAAAATATAATTAAAAAATAAAGACTCCACATGGGAAACATATCAAAATGTAAAAAAATTAATTTTACTTCTCCCTCCAATTTGCCCTCCATTCAAAATTAAATGCAACTATAAGTTGTTTTTATAAAACTTCTTTAGTAGCAAATGTTTTTTTAACTTTGTAAAGTGTGAGTTTAATAAGGAAAGGACAGGTTTACTTTATTTTCTTTTTCATAGGGGTCTATTTTGTATTAGTTTAAGGGAAAAATCGTTACATTTATTGAAATTCTGTCCTTGAGCATTGACAATTCTGAGCCTATTTACCTATTCCTAGGTGTCTTAGAATCAGCCAAATAAGATCTGGCTTTTGTAAAGAGGTGGGGAAAAGTATATCATATCAACCAATTGCATGTAGATCCTATCAGTACGACTCCTTTAGTTGATAGTTCTCAGACTTGAGTACAATCAAAACCACAAATGATCATTAAGTTTCCAGTCTCATTCCTGATGTTCTGATTTCACATGATTGGAATGGATCCCAGGGATCTCTACTTTTAATAATCATCTGTCTAGTGATTCCATGCACTGCAAATGGTCCATGGATCACATTTTGAGATACACTAGATTAGTTAATTCTGAATTATAAGAGTCTAATCTCTATAATTTCCATGAGCCTCCTTAAAATATCACATCTCATGTTGCCCAGTCAGGTTCTTTTCCAGGAATATGGACCCTTTGGATACTCAATTATCTTTTGGGCAGATAAAACATATCTCAATAAATAGACTTCCAGTAAATATGGGATGAATGACTAAATGGACAAATGAATGAGTGGCTTATATATAAATTTAACTCTGAAAGAAAATCTTATTTGAAGCTACCATAGAAAAACACCTTTGAGAGCTAATGTAGTTAATAAGTTGATATTCTCTTGCATTAGATAATAAGTACCTTTTTATGTATTCATACCAATGTCATACTCTAATGACAAACAGCCTCTTGAGTTTCCTTATTCTCGGGATTTTTTTTTTTTTTTTTTTTTGAGGCTGAGACCCCTTTGGATTTCTGAACTCCTCAGTCTGATTTCCTGGCATCAGGCACATTGACCAGCACCCTTTTCTGTCATTGCCTTCCATGACACAAGGGGAGTTAAATGATTTGAAATATTTCTGACAGTCTCTGATTGAAATTTGGTTAGTAAAAGTATTCATTGAGTGCTTAGAAAGTGCCAGATGCTGGAGATAGAAAACAGAATAAGATGTGGCCTCAAAGAACTCGGTTTTAAGTTTTGATACTTATTTTGAGCAGGTTGAAACATATTACCTAATGCAACACAATGTCAACATATTGACTACTACAGTTTTCTGAACTCACTATGCTAATCTGATATTAGTTATTGCTCTTTAGAAGGAAGGGAGAATTATCTTTCATTCATCTTCTTGTTCATTCTTTCATCCAATAAATGTTTATTGAGTACTTACTATGTTTCAGGAACTATTCAAAGTGTTTATATTACAACAGTGTACAAGACAGTCAAGTCCTTTTATTTTTGGCTCTTCCAGTTTTGAGCCTGATCGAAGGGTTGTTATTGGAAATGGTATCACGGCACTGAGAATGAAGGTTCTAACTGTATTCATGTGATTAGTTAAGTATAGCAGGTTGCTTTAATTTAGAACAAAGACAAAAGTATTGGAAATTAAGTTCTTTTCTTTCTCCAACTTTCCATCACCCTCCACTACTACATAGTCCTTAACCATGACAGAATAGTCAAAATGTGAAAGAGTAGCTAAGATTACTTCCTGATTTATCTAGGGACCCAGAAATATAGTAAAAGAGGCTAAAACTCAGTGCATGATTGAGATTCAGAACTTTAAAAATATGTCTGATGGACTTCAAGTGGGAGGGCCAAGTGCCACTACATGAAAGAACAGTGGAGTCCATAGGAGAAATGATCTATATGCCAAAGGTACCCAGAAGGGGAGGGCAAGACTTAGCAGCAGGGCCTGGGCTCACCTTTTGGCTATTACAAACAAAACATGCCCAGGAGTCCCTTCAAACCAAGGTACCTATTTTGGTTATCAATTACTGTGCAATCAATTAACCCAAAACTTAGGGCTTAAAACAACGATTGTTTATGCCAATAGATTTATGGACCAGGAATTCCCACAAGGAACAGCAGAAAGTTCTCTGCTCCATGATAGAGCTGAATCCTCAGCTGGTAAACTTGAGGGCTGGGATGACTCAAAAATTGGCATCTCAAATTATCAGAAGGCTTGTTCACTCACATGTGTGGCAAGTAATACCAACTATCAGCTAGCACCTTAGTTGAGGCTAAGAGCCACAGTACCCACATATGAATTCTCTGTGTAGCCTGGGATTCCTCTCAAAATTCTCAAGTCAAATGCCCAAGACAGAGAACCAGGAGGAAGTCGTATCATCTTTTGTATCCCACTCTCAGAAGACTCAGGGTATTGCTTCAGCCATATTCTATGCATGGAGCAGTCACAAGACCCATAGAGGTTCAAAGAAAGAAAGAATAGAGTCCTCTTTGTGGAGGAAGTGGTAAGATTCTAGAAAAGCATATGTTGTAATTGTTGTTAGGTCCCATTGGGTCAGGTCTGACTCATAGAAATCCTACATGCAATAGAGCAAAAACCTCCCCAACACTGTGCCAGGCCGATGATATTTAAGCCCATTGTTGCAGACACTGTGTCAGTCAATCTAGTTGAAGGTCTTCCTTTTTTTCATTGACTTGCCGCATTCCCAAACATCATGTCCTTCTCCAGGGAGAAGGTCCCTGGTCCCTCCTGACAATATATCCAAAATATGTAAAATGCAATCTAGCCATCCTTGCTTCCAAGGAGCACTCTGGTTGCACTTCTTCTAGGACAGATGTGTTGGTTCTTTTGGCAGTCCATGGGATATTCAATATTTGTCTCAGGCACCATAATTCAAAAGGATCAATTCTTCTCCTGTCTCCCTTATTCAATGTCTAGCTTTCACAAAGCATGTGATGCAGCTGAAAATACTTTGGCACGAGTGAGGCACACTTTCATCTTCCATGTGACATCTTTACTTTTCAACACTTTAAAGAGGTCTTTTGCAACAGCTTTTCCCAATGCATATTTTGCAATGTGTCTTTTGATTTCTTGACTGCTGCTTCCATGGGTGTTAATTATACAAACAAGTAAAAGAAAATCTTAGGCAGCCTCAGTCTTTTCTCCATTTATGATGAAGCTGTTTAATGACCCAGTTGTAAGGACTTTTGTTTTGTTGATGTTGAGGCACAATCCATACTGAAGATTGTATTCTTTGACACTTATCAGTAAATGCTTCAAATCTTCAGTTTCAGCAAGCAAAGTTGTGTCATTGCATAGCACAGGTTGTTAATGAGTCTTCCTCAAATCCTGATACTGCATTCTTCATAAAGTCCAGCTCCTCAGATTATTTGCTCTGCATTGAGAATGAAAAGATATGGTATAAGGATACAGCTCTGATGACTTTTAACCAGGCAGTGTTTCCTTGTTCTGTTCTAATGACTATATCCTGGTCTGTGTACAGATTCTTTATGACCACAATTAAGTGCTCTGGTATTCCCATTCTTTACAATGTTATCCATAATTTTTTGTGCCCCATACAGTCAAATGCCTTTGCATAGTCAATGAACCATAGATAGATATCTCTCTGGTATTCTCTGCTTTCAGCTAGTATCCATCTGACATCAACAATGATATCCCTGGTTCCATGCCATCTTCTGAATCCAGCTTGATTTTCCAGCAGTTTCCTCTCTATATACTGCTTCAGTCATTTTTGAATGGTCTTTAGAAAAATTTTACTTGAGTGTGATATTAATAGTATCATTTGATAATTTCCACATTTGTTTAGATCTCTTTTCTTTGGAATAGGCACAAACATGGATCTCTTCCAGTTAGTTGGCCAGGTAGCTGTTTTCCAAATTTCTTGGCATAAACAACTAAGTACCTCCAGTGCTACCTATGTTTGTTGAAACATCTCAGTTGGTATTCCATCAATTCCTGGAACTTTGTGTTTCACCAATTCCTTCAAGGCAGCTTCCACTTTGTCCTTTAATGTCATTGGTTCCTGATCATATGCAACTTCTTGAAATAGTTGGTCATCTACCAATTCTTTTTGGTGTAATGACTCTGTGTATTCCTTCCATCTTTTGATGATTCATGCTACATTTAATATTTTCCCTATAGAATCCTTCTCTATTGCCCCTTGAGACTTGAATTTTTCTTCAATTCTTTAAGCTTGAGAAAAACATGTTCTTCCTTTTTGGTTTCCTATCTCTAGATCTTTGCATATATCCTTATAATATTTGATTTGTCATTGTAAGCTGCCCTTTGAAATCTTTTTAGTTCTTTAACCTCATTGTGTCTTCCTTTTACTTTAGCTGCTTGACATTCAAGGGTAAGTTTCAGAATCTCTTTTGACATGTAAGTTGGTCTTTCCTTTTTTCCCTGTCTTTTTAATAACCTTTTGCTTTCCTCATGAACGATGTCTTTGATGTCATGCCACATGTCTAGTCTTCAATAATTAGTTTCTAATGCATCAAACCTGTTCTTCAGGGCATATCTGAAATCAGATGGGATATACTCAAGGTCCTACCCTGGCTCATATACACTTGTTCTAATTTTCATCAGTTTCAATTTGAACCTGCATATGAGCAGTTGGTGATCTGATGCACAATCAGCACCTAGTCTTGTTCTGACTTTTGATATTGAGCTTTTCCATCACCTCTTTCCATAAATGTAGTCAATTTGGTTCCAGTGTGTTCCATCTGGTAAATTCCATCTAGATAGCCACCATTTATGTTCATGAATAAAACATATTTGTAATGAAAAGGTTGTTGGTCTAACAAAATTCAATCATGCAATCTCCAGCATTGCTACTGTCATCAAGGCCATATTTACCAACTACTGAGCCTTCTTCTTGTTTCCAACTTTTGTGTTCCAGTCACCAATAATTATCAGTGCATCCTGATTGCATGTTTGATCAATTTCAGATTGCAGGAGGTGGTAAAAATCTTCTCTTTCTTCATTTATGGCTTTAACAGTGTGTGTGTATATAAGTTTGAATAATAGTCATATTAACTGGCCTTCTTTGTAGGTCTATGGATACTATTTTATCACCCACCACATTGTACTTCAGGACAGATCTTGAAATGTCTTTTTTTATGATGAATGCAATGCCATATCTCTTTACATTGTCATTCACAGCATAGTAGACCATATGATTATCTGATTCAAAATGGCCTATGGCAATCCATTTTAGTTCACTGATGCCTAGAATGCAATGTGTATGTGCTCCATTTCCCTTTTGATAGTTTCTAATTTTCCTAGGTTTATACTATGTACATTACATGTTCCAATTATTAATGGATGTTTACAGTTGTTCCTTCTCATGTTGAATTGTGCCACATCAGCAAATGGAGATCCTTAGGGTTTTACCCCATTTCCATCATTAAGGTTGACTCCACTTTGAAGACTCTCTTCACTAGTCCTCTTTTGAGTGCCTTCCAACCTGGGGGGCTAATTTTCCAGCACTATATCTGACAGTAATTCTCTGCTGTTCATAGCATTCTCTATGGTTAATTGTTTCGGGAGTGGGTTAGCCTTGTCCTTCTCCCTAATCTGTCTTAGTCTGGAAGCTCAGCAGAAACCTGTCCACCATGGGTTACCCTGATGGTATCTGTAATACCTGTGCTATAGCTCTCATCATCACAGCAACACACAAGGCCTCACTGTACAGCAAACTGACAGACAAGTATATAGAACCAGAAATATTTCTTCAGTAATTTTTTGACAAACACTATCTTGCATCATTCCATCCTCCCTATTTCATTTAATAGACCATAGGTCATTTCCCTGACTAGTTTTCTTTTCCCAATTGTTTTTGTCAAACCTCTTCACAAATAGTACCTGAATTTAATTTCTTCTGAAAGTATTGCTAGATATAGATTCTGAGTCAGCCTCACTGGGTAGCCTTTCCATTAGCTGCAACATCCTGGACCCAGTTCTTAGTGCCTCCAAGGTGAGAGTTTTTCTTGCCACAGCCCACAATGTGCCTGCTCTGGAGAGGATAAAAGCTGGGACCAGAGCAGCAGTGCCAAACTTTGATTATTGAAAAATTGATTTGGTTGTTCTTGATAGCCTCAGTGTGGGACTGAGGGGCTTATGAATGGGGGCTCAAAGTTCAACTGGGGCAGATTACCCAATATCTTTCATGAAACCTCAAAAACCAATTCAGAAATGAATCAAGTAATGTTTTAATGACTATGGACCTAGAACTCTCCACCCAACAGTGAGAAACTGAATATTTATTTCTTCCCTCTCAGCAGAAGTTAAGTGCTAATGACCACGGCTGCTCAGGCCCATCATGGTGGAAAAGGAGAAGATGTCCCACCAAAATGGAGCCATGTTGGAGTAGTTTAATAAATCTGTGGTGAGGCTGTTTGAATAGGAGATAAAGCACAGGATTTCAAGTCTGATGGCCTGGTTTGGAAGTCAGGCTTAACTGTGTGACCTTGGACCAATCACTTGATTTCCCTGATCTTGTTTCCTCATCTGTAAAATAAAGATGTTATGCCCTCTCCTTCTTAGAGAGATTAGGAAAGTCACATGAGGCTCTGTTTTGAATGCTGGTTCTTATTGTTGTTATTGTTGCCATAGTTATAGTTATTTTTAATCACAATTTCTGTGACTAGAGATAATTCATGCTACCTTTATTCTCCACTTGTTCTTTGGGTTTTTTTTTCTCCCCCTTTCCTTTTACTTTGAACCCTAGAGAATATGATAGGTGATATTTTTGGCACTTGAAAGGCAATGACTCAACTGCTAAAAACAGCTGTGGTTTCCAAATTTGGACTGCCACTTAGAGAAGAATTCTCAGTTTTTTGAGCAGTGAGCAAATTATCTAGTCATATGAAAAATCTACATGACACTTTTGGAAGCCAAAGATGTGTTTGGATGACCCATGCCTTTGAATGATCCACATATTATCTCCCTTCCATTAGAATAAGGATAATCATCTGTATATTGGGAGATGAGTCAAAGGAAAGAGTTGAGACTCAAACAATGCATGGAAGAGTCAAATGGGAAAGTGAAAGATGTTTAGGATATAGTGCAGATGGTATAGTGTGGAGAGCTGGGCTGACTCCAAAACAATGACATAAGAACCAAAGAGAACCACTTTGGCTTAAGTCATTTGGACTCTATGATTTGTGTCTTCATCTCCTAGAGGAATCAGAAGAGGAAATAACACTTTTTGATATTATTTTCAGCAATTCAATAAGCACAGAAAGGAGTGGTGAAATCCCAGTAATAAGGGAAGTATTTCCAAAAGAACTATCCATGTGATTGCATTTTAAATATTAAATAAACTGAATAGTTGGCTTCCTCAATATTTGAAAAACTCCTTCCTTTCTCCTTTCCTTCTTTCTACCCTTCCTCCATTCATTTATCAACTGGTTATACCATTCTCAGTATTTTCCAAGCCCCTGAGAATAAAATAGTAAGCAAGACTGATGTGATGCTCATCCTCATGGACTCTTTAGTCTAATGGGAAAAACAATTAACAAAGCAAGCAGCAACCATAAAATGATATGACTCCTGTGATAAGGTGCTATAGAAACCCATGGTGAGATTCATTTTACCATGTAAAGGAAGAGAAGCCAGGGAAATCTTCTCAGAGGAAGTGAGCGACATGGAGTCTAAACTAAAGGAAAGACTTCCTCTAATGTATAAGTTCTTTTTAGGATGTGATTAGAAGACAACTTGTGTTAGATGTGTATGGGTAGAGGGAATAGTTTGTGTGGTTCATAATATGCCATGATTATTTTTTGTTAATATCATCATTGCTTATGATATTTAATAAAGTTCAACTCTTTTAAAGTCTCAATAAATGCCATGACATTATGCCTATTATTCCAATATATCTTAGTAGCAGGACTGTGGAAGTGAGGCAGAATGATTTGTAATCCTTTAGACATAATTAGTAGATTTAAAAAGAAGGCTTTAACTGGGCGTGGTAGCACATGCCTGTAATCCCAGAGATTCAGGAGGCAGATTTAGGGGGATTACAAATTCAAGATCAGAGGCAGTCTGCATAATTTAGCAAGAACCTGTCTCAAAAAGTAAAAAAAAAAATGGACTAGGGGTGCAGCTCAGTGGTACAGCACTTGCAAAACATGCAAGCAGAAGGCCCTGGGTTCAACCCCCAGTACCACAAAAGAAAGAGAAAAAAAAAGGCTTTGTTTTGAGCCAACCTTCCAGTTTAACAGTTTATCCACTTATTCTAACATCTTAGTTCAAAAGGTATGAGAGTAAAAAAGGACAGCTATTCTTGAGGATCATAGAATAATTAGAAGAACAATTAAAGAGAAAACGAGGACTATAATAATGTTAAACTTCTCTAGTTAAAAAAAAAAAGAAAAGAAAAACCTGAAAAATGAAAATACATTATTAGGATGAGAACAGGAGTACCACCATAGAAGTCAGTGTTTGACTGATTTATTCATTAATTTACTTTCTCATCCAAGAATGTTGGGTGTTTATTTCAATATGCCAGTTCCTGTCACTTAGTGAATACTCAATAAATGTTGGAGGGAGGCACAAAGAAGAGGCAGGAAAATGGAAGTATTAAAAAAGTAATGTATCAATCACATTTGTACATACTGTCTCTGCTGTTCCCATTGCAAGAAGAACCTTAATCTGCTATTAACTTCATAGTGTACTATTGAATAGATAAAAATAAATTTAGACAGCCCTACAGGCTATCCCTACACATTGACATATTAGGAGAGTATTTTCTATGTGGATGTTTACAGGTGAAAAAGTGTTCTCTTTGTGGCCCCAAATAACATTTCAATCTGTTTCTAAATGCCATATATTTCATTTTAGAAATGATCTTTTATTATACATTAAGAATGTGATGCAAAATGTAAAAAACCTGGGAAGAGGTCAACTATACTGTTAAAATTCACACTAGGGTGTTAAAAATAGAAGATCCTTTCCCAAGAGCAGATTTCAATGGAGGGGAAGAGAAACACAGGTCAAGGAGGTAGGGCAAAGGCCAGAGTAGGTACAGGATCCCAAATAAAAACTGACCCACATTAGTACCTTGGGATCACACCCATGGGTGATTCTAAGTTTTATGGGGCTTGAGACTTATAGAATAAGGATCTCTTTTAGAAAAACAAAATAAAGTAAATTTTCAAATTTTAGAGATATCTGACCATATGAACATATTTGTAGGGCTCTTCTCAGGACATTGGTAGATGCCTGTGAAAGTGGGGAGAAGGAAGTTTAAGCTCCATGAGCTTTCCAGTAAATTATGCTCTGCAACTCTACTTAGCTCTGATGTCCAAATGGGAAAGTATGGCCTGAGGGAAACTGGCTCTTCCACTTCACATATACAAGACACTAGTACTATTACAAGGATATCTAGACCAAAAGGTATGTTAATGGAAAAAGATCCAAAGTTTTAAATATTGTCACTCCATGAGCCTTAGTATTGATTTCCTTGATTCTTACACACAAATAAGTACAGAATGCACCATCAATTTAATAAAAGCTGGGAAGAAGGAGTGTAAACAGCAGACAAATTTCAGTTGGAAATGATTATGAAGAACATTCTAATTTCAAAAGCATGAAATTGTATAAATGGATGATTAACTTGCAAAAACAGGGTAACTATTTCCTTTTGGGTTAAAAATGCTATTTATTAAGAGCATCATGTATTATTAATCCATTGGAGAAACCAGTAATTTGCTCAAGTCCACAGAGTTTGCTAAGTAGTAAAATTATAATTCAAACTAAGGCCCACTTAACTCCAGAACCCACATGCATCCATTACACAATTCTGCGTTTCCCACACTTATTAACCATTTATTGTGTAACTCATGTAATATTTATATTTCTAACAATCTAGGATTAGGAAGGCTTTCAAAGAATAATACCAAATGTTCTGGGTGAAAGAGTACCAATTTGACACCACAATCAGTTGACATCCTGGGATGGCTGCCCTAGAAGTAAGGATTGGATGAAAGTTGGGTATCTATCATGATATTAGACAAGTGTTAGTGGAAGAGGGCAAGACTTTTCAAGGTCTGACTTCATTCACTGGACTCCATTCATATGTTTCATGTACATAGGCTCTTGGTCAATATATACAAAGGTCCTATTACATGCAAGAAAATGAAAATGTGAAGGGATGTACTATCAATAAACCCTTGGAGGAATTGCTCTGGGAACATATAGCTGTTGGGGGCAAAACTCTTCAGGAGAAAGAGGCAATGTGGGGTGATCCTCCAATGTATTGACATGGAATTAGGAAGATTATAGGGTTTGTTCTGAGCAGAATAAAATTACTACTGAGGCTGATGGAGAGTATGACTTGTAAGAGGATCACATATCCAGTAAGCCTAAGGAAATGCTTAGTCACAGAAAAAGACTCAGAAAAGGAAGAGTGATTTAAGTGCAAATAGCTGCTTTCCAATTTCTCTCTTCACTAGCACTTATCCTCAAATGTAGTCATAGCTTTGGGACTTTGTGAAACTTTCTTCCTTATTTTCTTGCATATGCTCATAATTTCTTTGTGTCTCTGATGACTTTATCTTGTTTATGTATGTTTTATTTTAATTTTATGTTTTTTACAATTATATGAAATTGTTTTTCTGTGGTTTGAAATAACAAGAACAGAGAGTACAATTTTAAATCCTAAAAATGTCACAGAAACAGAAACCACAAATTAAAAATTGATCTGATACTTAAAGAAAATGGACAAAAATGATGCTCTAGAACAGAGAGATGATTAAAAGAAATAAAGCAGAAAGAAATTAATGAAATTAACAGGAAGTATAATACACAGAAGAAATAAATCAAAGAAATGTGATGAGATATTGGAATGACTGAGCTCAGAATAGCCTGGCCTGTCAACCTAAGAAGGATGTGTTAAATATGGTGCCAGTTTAATTAACCAGAAGCTTGTGGGTCTCCTCAAGCAGGAAAATTCAATTTAAAAATAACAGAGTCCTGAACTGGAACTGTGAGCATTAGTGTTTGCCCTTGTTATCTTGAGGTTGTTAGTTATTCTTTCTGAAACTTAGCCTTTTCCTCAGTAAAATAGTCTTTCATTTGTTTAATATGTAAGGAAAGTAATTATCAAGAATTCTTTTGGGCATAAAAAAGGGAAAAATAGAAAATTATGATTAAGTGTAATTAGGTTAAGGTCAGAGATAAGTTCAAAGAACTTTGGAACCCAGAGGAAAGAAGAAATAACTTCCTGAACGTTCAAGGAATGTTTTACAGAAGTAACATTTGAAATAGGTTTGACGAAAATAAGGTGGCTATAGGTGTGTTGAAGTATATCTGGGTCTTCTATTCTGTTCCAGATGTCTTTGGGCCTATTTTTGTGCCAGTACCAAGCTGTTTGTGCAACCACTGCCCTGTAGTATAGTTTGAAGTCAGGGATTGTAATTCCACCTGCATTAGATTTGCAGCTTAAAAGTGTTTTGGCTATACGTGGTCTTTTGTGGTTACATATGAATTTTTGGATCATATTTTCTATTTCTGTAAAGTCAGTCAGTGGAATTTTAATGGGTATTGCATTAAATCTATAGATTGCTTTTGGTAGGATAGCCATTTTTACTATATTAATTCTCCCTATCCAGGAACAGGGGAGGTCTTTCCATTTTTCAGTGTCCTCTGCTATTTCTTTCTTTAAGTAAACTGGAAAAAGGACAGCCTCTTCAACAAATGGTGCTGGGAAACATGATCCTCCACATGCAGAAAAATGAAAGTGGACCCACATCTCTCAATATACATGAGAGTTAACTCAAAATGGTTAAAAGATCTCAACATAAACCAGAAACTTTAAAACTTATAGAAGGCAAGATAGGCAATACACTCCATCATATAGACATAGGAAAGTATTTCCTTAATAGGACTCCAATTGCTCAAGAAATTGCAACAAGAATAGATAAATGGGATCACATGAAATTGAAAATCTTCTGCACAGCAAAAGAAACAATTAACAGAGTCAAGGAAACCCCCATGGATGGGAAAAAATCTTCACATTTTATACATCAGACAAAGGTCTAATTACTAGAATTTATAAAGAACTCAAGAAAAAAACTCCCCCAAAAACAACCCAATACACAAATGGGCAAAGGAACTGAGTAGACAGTTCTCAAATGAAGAGGTCCATAAAGCCATGAAACACATGAAAAAGTGCTCAACATCCCTAGCCATTAGGGAAATGCAAATCAAAAGAACTCTGAGATTTCACCTTACACCAGTAAGGATGGCCAAGATCAATAAAACAAACAACAAATGCTGGCGAGGTTGCGGGGGGAAAGGGAACACTCTTATATTGTTGGTGGAGCTGTAAATTGGTGCAACCACTGTGGAAATCAATATGGAGGTACCTCAAAAAACTAAAAATAGATCTACCATATTACCCACCTATAACACTATTGGGAATTTACCCAAAGGGAGATGGGTCATCATACCACAGAGACACCTGCATCTCCATGTTCAATGTACAGCTTTTCACAATAGCAAGGATATGGAATCAACCAAAATGCCCTTCAACAGAAGAATGGATAAAAAAAACTATGGTATATATACACAATG